>JAFMSR010000006.1:39342614-39612614 GCA_022818135.1 Saxidomus purpurata | reverse complement strand
TTCGTTTAGTTATGACTCTTTATATAGGCACTGAGTATGCGTTTTCTTGCTTAAGCAGTCATGAATTGTGATTGTTACTATTTTCTACGTTTTTCCAGTCATTGTCCTGGTGATTAGTTTGGACATTTATTAGTTATATGTTTGTTTTTGTAATCACCAGGGGTTTGTATTTGCGTGGGTTATAATGGTATATTGCCACAGACACTAGTTTTTCCTCAGTAGGTATTAAATTTCTTACTCAGGCACTAGAACCGCTGAAAAGTAAAAGTGTGTTAATTTTATATATTTCTATGTATTGACTAATAACTATCTAATCTACTGAGCTTCCGTCACATGCCAAGTTGTACGGATGTATTTGTTGTAAATATATAGTACTTATGGCCTTCAAATTTGAAGTTTTAAGTAATTAGCTTTGCTGGTATAGCGTTGTTTACAAAGCCCTGCCGTGGGCCTTTGAGATAGCTCTTTTCTGATTGGTCCGCTGTTTTTGTTAATCGCGGTTTGATTTGTTTATTTACTATCCGTTTTTTGGCCTTAGCTCGGCTTTATACCGGGTTTGTCACGTGATAGGTATTTATAGTAACTGATCTATACATGTGTTTTTTATGTATTTATATAGAGAAAAAAAGGAGTTTTTGCTGATTTTGTCTACATAAAGCTTTTTTCTTCCGTTTTTTTTTTGTGTTATATCTTTGGTCCTTGTTATTCTAGATATAATTTGGTCGAAATATAAATATTCAATGTTTTGTATCCTTTATAATTTGTCTTTTATGCTACAGAATTTTGGAAATTCGCGGCATAAATTATCTGTAATAAAATTGTCTAACTTTTTCAATCTTTTCTGTTTTCATATCAAATCTTTAATAAATCGTGCTTTATAGTTATGGCTAGGGTGTCGGGTAGCTCTCATATAGTTCTAAAGTTTTTTATTACAAAATTTTCCTGTTTTCCGAAGGTATATGGTTTCAGTGTTTTGGATATGTGTTTTGTCTAAAAGATTCACCTGAGGTGGGGGTTTGTTGTCCTTGACCTTTCTGTACCGGAAGCTCAGTCTTGTTAACATATATACATGTATAATAAAGTATACTAAACTACTTAAAGGTAAATTGCAGGACACCCCTGGTTTCCAGGTAGTGTGTTAGGGGTTTCTTAGTGTGGGAATATTTGTTTTATGTCGCTAAAATACGATACTGGCTTGTCTACTCTAATCTACTCTACGAAATAACATATATACAATCTATAATAGACTTGCCATATCTACCCCTATGTATTTTTATCAAATATAGAGATGTGTGAGTTGTGTGCTGTGTGCAGTATATAGGGTCATAGAGCTCAGGGCTAGCATCATGCTTTCCGCGCACCATGCTCCTGCAGAGTCCAAGCACCGTTTTTCCCCCATTGCGAGTTACGCATTATTTCGTTAAGGTGGGAGTCCCAAATAAAGGGTAAGATACGGTTTTTAGTCGATCTACACTAGCGCAGTCCGTGTATTACATCATACTTCCCTTTGGTCTTTTGGTACGACCGTTTGGGTGTATGGGTTCGAGTGATTGCCGGGCGGCATTAACACTCCGTAAAAGTCACATATGACTTTTGTGTTTTCAGTAGTGTGTGTGTTTGTTCTGGTGTTTTGCCGAGCAGTCCGTTACGTGATCAGTCCTAATCTATATTTTTTCATTGTGTCCTATATTTTTGATAAATTCAAATACGGCCAGGCGAATATCTTGTGCTATTTCTTCTGGTGGATCTAACAAAGTTTTTTCTGTGATGGTTATTAATTCTAATTTCAGAAGTTTTGTTTCAAATATTTCCTTTCTTCCGAATATAATGGGCAGTGAAACATTAAATGACCAAAATTTTCTATTTCACTACAGTGTTGGCATTTTTTGTCTTTTATGTATCGGTCCCCTTTGAGATAGCTACTTTTAAGTTTAAGTCTGGTGTACATTGTGTCTATTTTTCTGTCATGATGGTACGTTTGTAATTTGGTAGGTGGTTTAATATTAACTTCTATGTTATGTGTAGAGCAGTAAGTTTTCCATTGCTGTAGATATTTTTGTTTTACTTTATCTTTATGATGCTGTAGACTTCCGGTATGCTAAGCTTAATAGGAATTTCTGTACCAGAAATGCTGCCGTATTTTGCTTTGTCGTCTGCTAATTCATTTCCGTTTAATGCCCACATGACTCGGTACCCACATTAACTGAATTTCGTCCCCTCTATCCTTTATGTTTGTAACGGACTTTAAAATACTGTAAGTCATTGCCAATGAGACTGACCTGATTTTATTGCTAATAAAGAACTCAGACTATCGCTAATAATGACTGCTTTTGGAATATAGTTTTCTTTACAATATGTTATAGCGTAATCTATTGCTGCTAATTCACATGTAAATATTGAAACTTGATGGTGAAGCTTTAGACTTTTGTTATGTAAGATCGTTCCGTCTTCTCCTATAACTACTATGCCCGCCCCTGCTAATTGTTTTGACGGGTCCTTACTTCCATCTGTATAAATTTGGGTGAAGTCTCTAAAGTGCCGAATAATGTTTAGATTAGCAATAATTTTGTTTCTTTCAGCGTTTTCTGATTTGTTAATTTTTCCTACTAAATCTAAATTGATCTCGGGCATTTCAATATTGATTAGTTGTTCATAGCACGGTTCTTGAATTTGGGTTTCGCCTAGGCCGTATTCTGTAATTAGAGTTCTAATGTGTTGTGTGTAAGGTTTCTTTAAATTTCTGTTACTCTTGATTTTGTAAAAGTATGCTGGGTCGTCGCATATGTCGTCATTGATAGGTAAGTTTGGGCCCAGTCTGGAGCTTCTGGCCCAGTATTTTAGCGCTTGAAGTTCTCTCTGCAAGGGTAGTGGAATCATAGCTGTTTCGGTATGAAATGGGAGGGTAGGGGTATGCCTCGGACATCCTATTATGGTTTTTAGTGTCCTATTTTGTATTCTTTAAACCTTTTTTAATTGTGATTCTTTTGCGGAGGCGTATACTATGCTGCCATAATTGATTTTGCTTAGGATCAGGGCATTGTATATGTTTAGAAGGCACTTTTTGTCTGTACCCCAAGATTTTCCCTTTACTGCTCTTATGATATCTAGATCTTTAAGACATCTTTTTGTCATATATTCTATATGCATTTTCCATGAAAGAGTTTTGTCAAAATACATTCCCAGAAATTTTGCGTGTTCATTGTATGTGAGGTTCGTACCACATAACGTTAATTTCGGAAAGTTGGTTGCTCTTTCCGGAGGTTTTACGGACTGTCTATGTATTAATAAAACTTGAGTTTTTGCTGGGTTGATTATGAAGCCCCAAGATTTGCTCCATTTTTCTATTGTATTCAAAACAGTTTGAGCTTTTTTAACTGCCTGTACCGGACTGTATGATGTTAGCCACGTGGCTGAGTCGTCTACAAATTGAGATATTTTAGCATTTATAGTGGGTTTCTCTCTGTTTAATTCATTGATTTGTGTTTCAAAAGTATTCATCATGAGGCTAATAATTATGGGGGACAGTACTGCTCCCTGGGGGCACCCATTTACTGTTTAGACTACCTCTGAGAGAGCTCCATTATATTTCACCTTAATCTGTCTATTTTGTAGAAAGCACCTTAGCCATTTTATCATGCGTCCTTGTATTCCTGAGTTTTGGAGTTGCAATAGTGCTCCTCCGTTCCACATTTTATCGAAAGCATTACTAAGATCTAAAAATATAGCTATAAGATATTTATGTTCTGCCTGTGCTGTTTTGCCATCTGATTCTAATCGTGTAATAATGATGCGATCTGCATCCTGATTGGTATTTAGACATTATGTTATTTTTTTCCAAATATGTGCACAGTCTGGGTTTTATCATGTTTTGCATTAATTTTGTAAATGTCGATGTAAGAGAAATTGGTCTATAAGAGGCAGGTTCATTTTTGTCTTTATTAGGTTTTAGTAATGGAATGATAACTGCATGGTTCGAGTTTTCTGGCGTGGTGCCCTCTACCCATGATTGATTAAAAATTTGTAAGAGTGTATTTCTGCTTTCCTGTGGTAATTTTTTAAGTATTTTGTAATGTATCAGGTCTTCCCCCGGTGCACCGTCCTTGCAGTTCGACAAAGCCTTATTAAGTTCGAATATAGTAAATTCTTGATTGTAATCTTGGGAGTTGTCATTATTTCTGTTATTGATATGCTCATTAACTGCTCTGTTAATAATTCTTTTGTTTACTAAAAATTCTCTAGTGTATCCTTTATTACTACTGGCTTCAGCATACTGATGGGCTAATGTGTTGGCTTTTTCTTTTGGCGCAGTAATAATTTGCTGTCCTATTTTAAATACTGGATTGCTTTTTGGTACGCTGCCTTTTACTTTGTTTACAAAATTCCAAACTTCTTTAGATGAGGTATTGCTTGTTATAGTTGAGCAAAAATTACGCCAACTGTCTTGCTTTGCTTTTTAATTATTCTTACTGCTCTTGCTCGGGCCATTTTAAATCAAATGAGAGTTATCGGAGTTTTTTCCCTTTTATGAATTTTACGTCTAATTTCTCTACTTCGTATGGCTTCGTGGCATGCCTGTGTCCACCATACTTTTTTGACTCTGGTTTTTGCAATTTTTGGTTTTGATTTTGGAATTGTTTTTTCTAAAATACTATTGAGTTTATCTAAGAATTCTTTGAAATTTTGTTCAACTGTTTGTTCTTTAATCCTATAATTCAATTCTGTCATGCATAAATGGTGAAATTCCATCCACTGGGCAGTGGATGCCTTGTCTATGAGCCATTTTTCACTTATAATAGCATTTTCAAACCTTATTGGTGTTTCTATTATTGTTATTACAGGTAGATGGTCACTATTGAAGCTATTGTCGACTACAAGGAACGTTGCCCTGGGGTGCAGACCTAAGGAGACTATAGATAGATCCAGGGCTGAGTCTATCTGGTTTGCCTGCTCGGCGAGACGTGTGCATTGTCCATCATTGATGCAATTGAGATCTGTTTCATTCATGAAGTCTATCAGATCCTCTGCCCCAGCATCGCGCCTAAAATCATTTTCTGGGTTCCAAAGTGGATGTTTTAAGTTAAAGTCTCCTACTATTACATTAGATTGTCCTAAGTTTTTGAAGGTATTTCTAAAGACATTTATGTTGTTGTTATCCTTACTGTTTGTGTAGTAATTATAAATCGCAATGTTACTATCTTTACCAATGATCTCTATTGCAATATTTTGATTAATAGTATTATAATCTGTTTGTTTCGTTAAGTATGAAAGTCCGTTGCGGACATATATGCATAATCCCCCTGAGGTGGGGGTTTCTTTGTTGTAAAACATAACAGGTTTTTGATAATCCTTGAATTTGAAAGGATTATGTTTTTTCTGCCAAATGAGTTTCTTGTAAACAAATTACATCTATAGGTTCTTTTTGATCAATTAAAAAAATTTGCAATTCGTTACATTTACTGTATGATTCAGATCTCATACCCCGAATATTCCATGATATAATGCTGAGGCAGGGTCTGATGGATTCAGTGTTTACCTCAGCTGTTTTGTAATCCATTAAAGAATTATTCGGAGTTGTTTTTGTTTATTGATGCTAAATCTATGTTCTGCATATATCGAGTGGACAGTGAATTGCCATTTGTCCGTTTGGACCTGGGTACATGATATGGGGGTGGGGGTGATTTGAATTTGTGATACCCCTTAAATTTGGTATAGTATGTGGCCCCCCTCTGTATCTGTAGTACATTGGGCCAGTATGTTGCTTGGTATGGAACCCGTAATTTCCTCCCCAATTTGGTTCCCTTTTAATTTTGTCTGCGAGGTGGGGGTGGGGGATTAGCACACCGTTCTTGTTTTATTTAATTTTTTCTTTTGTAGTGGCTGTTTTTTGGGGTGTTGGTGGTTTTGGGTTATCTATTTTTGGTGTATTCTGGGGTTTCTTGGCAGTCGGGGTGGGGGTGACAACGGGAATAGGGTTTTTTTCCTGAGGTTTGTGCTGTTGTTCGGCACATCTTGTTTCATACTCTTTTTTGATCTTATTATTTGTTTCATTGATTTTTTGGACATACTTTATGTATACGGGGCAGGTTTTGCTGGAGGATAACGCCACACTAGGCCATCATCAGCATTTATATCGTTTATCACGTGACTTAAAAGGAGAGGCCCTATATATTATAATTAAGTACGTAGGTTGTATAAGGAAAGATAATCAACTCCCTTAAAATAAGTGCATGCCTCATTTTGAAGTGTGAAATTATTGGTCGGATTATAATAGAACACAAAAATGCGCAGCTATGATAGTCCGCGGAGGAATCTAGGGCCTAACATCGTTCAAAGTCATCTCTTGTTAAATATATATAAATCTATCGAAAAAAGACAGGTACAAAATTAAGCCTGGTGTAAATTACACATTTCTCCAACAGAGAAAATGAATGTCTTCCCAGTCCTATAACAAGAATACCATTGATGCAAAGCATCAAAGGGCGCCGAAAATAGTTTCTGTTTCAACATATTTTAAGTGAAATATTAAGAAAATACGTTAAACAAACACTCTGGGTCTTAAGATGCAGAAACACTGTATTGAGAAAATATTTTTATTGCAAACATGTGAACATTATAAGTTATACGGTTTTTGCTAGGGTACATGTCGCAATGCAGTCTGACAAAAACGTACTAAACTTAATTTTACATTGTCATTATCCTCATTAGTCTGATTTAATATAAATATTTGCAGAAAAACATTTAAAAGGTGGTTTTAAAGCTGAAAAAATAAGAAGAAAAATTGGGTTTGATTAGGATTTGAACTCCACGGCCATCGGCGTATCCATTAAATTATGGAGACTGACTTACTCAGTGGTAAAAAATAAGCTGATATGATATTGTATAAAAATCCGATAAGGGAGAAGTTGTTTAACGTTTTCGTATTTTTTTTTAAAAGATACGAAAAGGAACATTAAAATTAAACAAAAACACATAAATTACTGTTTCGTTTATTTATCTTTGTTTTATATTAAACTATTAAAACGCACCTGGCACCATTAGAGCAATATTCTTTAATAACAAAAGACAACTCACCATCAACAGCAATTTAATAACAACGCTCCTTCCAGGTGTCCAGATGCAAATAAAAAGAACGCTGCACGTTTGTGCGGCGCCAATAACAGGACAGGGTCATTGTGCTACACATCAGTTTATCTAAACAGGTTTGCGAAGAATCATTTATTACTGTATATTTATTAGTTTAACGCCTGTATCTTATATGTTTTTAGCCATTTACCGGCATTCAGTCTCCTAGTCAAAGATCCTGGGTATCCCCTGCTTTCTCACTTGTCTGCCTTGATAAACAATCATAATTTACGTAATTTCTCAGCAAGGTACTTTTCTACAAGTTAATTATTCGTTAAAAACAGATGTACATCGTACATAACATCCACGCTCAAATTATGTTAGGAAAATTCCCTACCCTGTTTTGAAAGCACGCCCCTAAAAGTCAAAAGGCGTGATTTAGGGCTTTAGATTATAACCAAAATATACAGGTAGGCGTTTTTAAAACTACATCATCCGGACATTCTCGGCTTGCTTTGTGGTCCAAACACTGTAGAAATTACAGGAAAACAACAGAGAAGAGAAGACATTTTTAAAATAAGTGTACACATATTCAGTAATCCACAATGATATAAGTCTGTTTCATCAACTAACAAATAAATGATATTTCTCCCCGCTAGATAAAATATGTAGTTTTCTACTTTGTGGTTTAAAGAAATGAAAAGAACAAAATTTGATAAAATTTAAGTCGTCTGGTTAAATTTAAATGCTTAAGCATATATTCATACACATTGAAATAAAGGTTTAAGTACGACTAAGCATGCAAATGCTTCATGCAGTTTAACATGCACGTGAAAACACCTACTTCAATACATAAAATGATTTATAAAATAAGTCATGCGTGTAAAGGAAAGGATGTTACACGCTAATGGAAGATACCACATTTAACGTCAACCTACGAATAATTTTCATCTGAGTATCAATCATGTCATCTTGAATGTAAGTGCCAGACACTCAATATTCGTTCTAAAAGTGTCTTAGCACAAAACTTGAATAGTCGTGATAATATTGATCCTCCTTCACTGGTACATTGTTTCACATCCGAATGTCTTACAAGCTCACTTCGACATTATTGTTATAAGTGAAGTTCTATTCAAAAAGACTCTTGTTTTAATATTTTCATTTTGGACATGTTTGTTTTAAATATAATATGTAGTATTTTATTTTCATCGTGTTGTGTGATTCATTTGGATTCGATTTATTTTTAGCGGCAAGCCAGCTCAAAGGTAAGTAATTGTTACAGTAGTTGTTTCTCTTGTTGACCATACACAGCTTGCTCTATAATCAAGATAACTACGGTGTTTGTGTCGCTCTTTTGGAGAAAAAGGAAATACATAGGGATCGCTTTGTCCGTCAGTCCGTCCGTACGTCCGTCACAAAAACTTAACATTGGCTATAACTTTGCCATTTCTTAAGATTTCTTATGACAAAAGGGTCGTGATGCCTCCAAATTTTGAAGGTCAAGGTCATAATGATTTATATGCCCCTTTTTGTACTTATATTTTGGCTATAACTTTGCCATTTCTTAAGATTTCTTCATTAAATTGACAGATTTTGCCTCATTTTGTACTTAGATTTTGTCATGAAATCATTAGTAATTCTGACAATGTGTAAGAGGGCAACACAAGTGTTCTACTGAACACCCATCTAGTATTGATAACATAATTTTTATGACTTCTTTTGGTTTCTGACTGTTTAAATACTTGTTAATTAGCTGTTATTTATATTATTAAACAGGACAAACCTTTTTTGTGAAAGGAGTGTGTATGCACTTCTTTAAATGTTGGTTTCAAGTTAATTTTTCAAACGTCTGAACATGTAGCTACATTGGAACATGTAGCTGACTCAAGCTCAGTTACTTTGCATAAGATTCCTCAAAAATTATATAAGCAGGAATAAAAGTATACTGTTATTTAATAAACTGTCAAGAATTCTTGTTATAATCCGTCTACTGCAATGAGAAATAGCGATAATAAGATGCAGCGTTCTTTGTATTATTGATACTTACAAATATGTATTTATGCAAGGTGAAAATAGATACTTGCTGAAACCGATTGAGTATTATTAGAACTTGTTAATGCCTGCATTAAATGTAAATCCTAAATCCTTAAGGTAAATCAGTACCTTTCGTCGGTAAAATTAAAAGTAGTCACATTTGTTTGAAATTTGTTACATGCGTATATCGTACCGATCTGCAATGCGCTGTAACGTTTTTATTCACGTGACGTCACATGACGTCATTTAACAACGCCATCTGGCGACAGCGTACCTGAAGGATACTGTCATGTGGCTATTGTTACGTTATTTTGTCATTTACACTGTTTTTTCAATGTTTGCTATAACACTTGAAAAATACCTATCAATCGGTGTGCAAACCACCCGGTATTACATTTTATAAAAAATGTTACATTTGCGTCGAAAACGTACAGAAAAAGGTCAGTTATGTTATTCTTCTGTTCCATGAATTTTGACATTTCAGAGAATAACAAAAACACTAGACGGTGAAAGTTTTTCAAATTTTGACAATTTACTTTTTTTTTAAACTGACTAATTGAATAAAAATGGGATGTGTTCGACTTAGATTTTTCAGTATGCGCTCTTGAATAATGCCACTATAACGTGGAAAAGTTAAAACCTATCCTGAAAACTCGGCAGCCAGGCCCTTTAATAGCACCAAATGATTATAACCGATCGGCCCACAAAAAGAAGGGCCATGCGTAATAGCAAAGGCAGACATGATGTTACCCATGCTTGATACACGTACTTTCAAAGATACGTGCACCAAACCTAGTATTATGAGCAAATACAAGTACGTTTCCAAAATTTTCTCGCAAGTCAACGAAAATCCTAAATGCACAACCCGTATTGCTCAAAATTTGTGAACATGTTTGAGCCATGTTGTTATTATCCTGTAAATGATTCCCATTTGATTTTTGCATAACGTCGCAGTCATGGAATTACCGTTGCTAAAGTATTTGCTCTTTAAACATGCATAATACTTTCCCCTTGAGTATGTAAAACCATCCACAAGTTTTATATTATAATTTTTATAAATTCAACGCTAACATGCATGAAAAGAGAGCATATATATTTGTTTGCAATTTTTGAACGCTTCGTATTATTGTTACCGGTTATTGAAAAAATGCGATAGATCCCTCGTTGATAACTCCCACCTGCTAATCGCATCGTACTGTAGGGAGAAGAACTATCAGTCATTTATATCATTTATATCGAAACGTGTATTTCAATACTCAGTCCGGCGTTTACAGTTATACTACATTAAGAAACGAGTATTTCAATACTCAGTTCGGCGTTTACAGTTATACTACATTAAGAAACGAGTATTTCAATACTCAGTCCGGCGTTTACAGTTATACTACACGAAGAAACGAGTATTTCAATACTCAGTCCGGCGTTTACAGTTATACTATACGAAGAAACGAGTATTTCAATACTCAGTACGGCGTTTACAGTTATACTACACGAAGAAACGAGTATTTCAATACCCAGTCCGGCGTTTACAGTTATACTACATTAAGACGCTCCGGCTTTTATATTTATACTCCACAAAAAAACCCCCCCCCCCCCCCCCCCCCCCCCCCCCCCCATTAAGAAACGAGTATTTCAATACTCAGTCCGGCGTTTACAGTTATACTACATTAAGAAACGAGTATTTCAATACTCAGTACGGCGTTTACAGTTACACTACATTAAGAAACGAGTATTTCAATACTCAGTACGGCGTTTACAGTTATACTACATTAAGAGAAAGAAGCGTTACTATTTTGTCTCAAAAGAGAAAACGCCTTTATCTGCGTTGCTTAAAATACAAGGCCTTCTTTGTAATTCGGCTAGAAATTATTGATAATTAAAACGTATAGAGCCTATGTGCCAGTGCCAGATGAGGTTTACTGGGGGTTTGCATTTTTTGATGGTACATTGTTTCAAGAAGGAAAACTGATCTTTTTAAGTTCATAAACCCTCTAGTTGTATTATAGCATTATGTTATAATGTTTAAAGTCATCGTAATAACAAAACGCTTCAGGGAAGACTTTTGACTTGTACTCTTTGACGATTGAGAATGTTAAAAACGTTGTTACTGAAAATGAATTTTATATTTGTATTTGATCAGGAAAGAGATTGAAATAAGCTGTATAGCCCTCTTCTCAATCCTTGGTGTTGTTTATAAATGTATTTTATTTGTTCACGCTTTGATAAAAGAATAAATAGTGTTTAAACTAAAACAAAAATAGAGCATTGAACCCACAAACGTTTACCAATATAAAAATGTAAACATACCAAGAAACGTTCTTGTTTCTTTTGTCCAGCAACCGCAATTTCTTTAGGTTTCTGGAATTTTTACAGCTAATTTTTCTCAGGTTATCTGTAAACTATAATGACATTGAAAAGTTAATGGTAAGTGACTTTCTAGATTGGAGTTAAACATATGTGAACACAATGTATGTACGAATATTTCTCGGAGACAACTTATTATATAAGCGGTTATGCTCATATTTTTGTTGCCTAGCAACAATGAATTAATGCATTATTCTCCTCTTTGAGATGTAATAAATTCTTTTTCATCTGTTGAATTTCAGTATGCATCCATGTAACAATTATAATGGTCAACTCTTTGTACATTAGTGCAAGTACAGCTTCTAACAAACACAAACACACATATAGTGTTCCTCCGCAGAATGCATTTAAATTTTACATTGAAAACAGCTCTCCTCTATTTTCTGTTAGATAAATTAGTATCATATTCAAAGAACACATTTTCTGCTATAAGACACCTTTCATGTATGTATCATCTGTGTTAAGGGAACATCTACTCTGTGGATGCAATGTCACATTTTCACTGTGCCTGGCAAATGTTAGAGGATATATGAAACGACATTATATCGGAAAACATTTTTGTTCTACAATGTGTCTTTACTAATATCAAACAGATGAATTGTAAGTTATACACTGACTTACTCATGTCAGTGTTATAGTTGAGGGTTGAAAATATTTGGTGCTTAAGAATGGACAAAAACACTGACGTTAATCGCACGCATTTACTTTCCATCAACACTTTTTCGTGTTGAAGCGACATCAATATCATGAAAGAAAGGCAAACGTCAACTTTGTTTTAGAGTAATAGAACACATATCACTCTTGAGACTTTAACTATACAATTAAGTAAAACAAAAAATAGGCAACAAACAAAATAACATCATTGTTTCACATTTAAATAAATAAATCTTAACGTCCCACGGACCCCACAGAATTTCACAAAATTGAAGGTTAATTAAATAAAAGTTTCTTGAACATAACGCTTCTATATCATAAATGTAATTTCACCATTCGATCCTGCTTATATTTCTAGCATTGTTAAACGAACTGACCCTAAAATTGATTGAATGACAACAAAACTCCTGCGACTATAAATCGCCAAAAGTATGTTCCATTTTTACCGCGTATGAAAGACGGGTTTAATACAGAATTCCATAGTGGCCATAAAGTATAATACGTATTAAATACATATGTACAGTTTTTCAGGACATAAACTACAGGTATCCTGTTTCCTTTCAAACGCATTCAAAACGAATTTTAACCAAGGCGGGTGATGTTTTATTGTAGTGCAATAGTGTACGATGCTTTTAAAAGATAACTCGTTATTAGATACGAAGATTAGAATTTTAATCATGTTTGCATACATACTGCAGAGAATGCATGGCAATAGAATCTCGTAAATTTTGAATGGTTTGTGCTTACATAATAACATTTAAATAATGATGTTTTTCTGCTATCAAATAATATATGACATTTTATACCGTGTCATACTTCAAAATATTTAATAAAAATAGCTTTTAAATTAAAGATGATGCAGGTGTTTTTAGCACGAAATCAAGTTTGCAGTTAAAAACTGTCAAAATATTCGACTTTCTGACAAGATACTTGCTGTCCTACCGCTGGAATTAGACAGTGACGTAAACGTTTGTTAACAAATAGTTATAATTCGACACATCTAATTCGATAACAGTTAATTTCTGATACTGCCTGTCAGTCAGTACTTTTAGTGTCGTAATAAAGGCTTACACGCCCTTGTTTCTGCACGGATGGTGCAGGTTTGGGTCCCAGCACAGATATTATTGTATTTTCTTTAAACTTTCGGTGTTGCTGTAAAACATGTCTGTCATGTTTCATCTTAGACTGAATATCACTTGTAAAATCCATGATCGAAAAAATCTTCCTTACACGTCATACATTTTCGCATGAAATAAAAGAAGTAAAATATTGAAAAAGCAAAAATATATTTAGAATACAAGTAACGCTAATTTTGCATAAAACAGTAGTGTAGCTTTCGGGATTCGAACCTTAAAATGTTCATCTTCTGATATTGTAGGGCTGTGTACCACGTTTTAGTTTTGTATTGATCAAATTGAGTGAAATATACTATAATTTCTACTTGTTTGAGTATAAAATAGTAACCAAAAAAAAGTGACGTCACTGTCAAAATGTAGCGGTAGCATAGTAGACTGTTTTCCATTTATTGTCGTAGCAACAAATAAAATAATTACCATGGTGGAAAACATTCTCATAACAAATATCAAATAAAACCACCCAAGCAAGCAAGCAAGCATGCATAATATATTTTGTAAATGTATGTTGTGAATGTGAAAGATCTATGCAAGTATTTGTAATTGTATCATGTACATGCGTTTATGTGCGAATAAGTCATGTTTTATCTAATAAAACCACCCAAAACATCCCTTTTGAAGTTTGAACAAAATTTATCATTTAGTTAATAGGAGATGCCGCGGAAGTGGAACGAAATATTTGACAGACGGTCAGATGGAGGGCGAATTGTGGGAGAGGTCACTGCGTGCTCAGGGTGAAATAAAAATACAGGAGAAAGTCAATTTATGCGAGTATAATTCAGTGCCAATGCTACACCTAATATATATAATTTACGAGAGCGCTACTTACGAAAAATAAGACGTAACAGGCACCTTGCAATTAGTGAAATACTGTGACTACTCATAAACACATTCGTAACGACTTACGAATTTCCATTCACCGGCCGCTGATCACAAATTAGCATGGAATTTCCGTGCATTGATTGGAAATCAGACATTTTATGTTTTGGGAATTTTTCATCTATCCTTAAAATGATTTTCAAAAACGGTTGAATAATAAGCGTATTAAGCTTTAAAAAGGAAAGATTTCATGAAGGCACTCGATTTGTGTAATAGTGTAGTGGCATATTTCTGCCACTAGATGGGAAAATAGCTTTCACGATAACGTCATACATTATCTAGATTATCCGAAGTTTTCTGAAAAGATTATCTTAAATATTGGAGTTAAAAACATTATGACAGTTATTAACCAAGAACAACATTCTGGGTGGTGTTCGGCTGCTTTACCAACTATGCCAGCCAGCATCAATAACTGTCTTCCGTTTAGGTCGTTGTAGTATTTGTAAATACATGTATACTCTAGCTCATCTCACAACGACTGTAAGTTATTAATATAAATAGCACTGTGAAATGCTGAATTAAGACTGGGTCCTAATAACCCAGATTAAGAAGATAGATAAAATGTATCGAATATTATTCAGTTTAGAAGGTCATTCCATTCTGTTTTGTTGTGTCGTTGACTTTTCAAAAATATATAGGCATACTACGTTTCTCGGTAAAAAAAAAGCTGAATCCTTACTTATATAGACCTGAAGAGTATCATTTACATCGCAACGGGGAGTATGGCACTTCCATGTTAAAATAATACAGAGAATAGAAATTATCAGTGACATATTGTCGTGAACTGAACGTCATTTAGCAAACGTCGTTCTTTTTTGTGTTTAAAAGACATGCTGTTTTTATTTCATTAATTGTGTTCAAATATCATCAAATAAACACTGTCAAAATTACATAAACTTTTACCGTCCCGATCTTGGAATATTTTGTAAAAACGGCAAAAAAGCGTTGAAAAACGACGACGTTTCAACGCGGAATCATAACATTCTTTGTTAGAGAAGGAGAATGTTTTTTACTCGGGATGTTTAGTACATTTTCCAATGACTTTGATGAAATTTACAGAAAGAAAATCGGTTAAGTACCAATAAAGCTGTAATGAGAATACCTTCATGACGGGATGGTTCCGGTACGCTGCCACTTGGTAGATGTCGTCATGTGACGTCATAAAAATTAAAAAGCGTTACCATGCGACGTCGATGGTCACGATATATGCATGTACCAATTTTCAAATGAATAAGACAACTTTTAATTTTACCGACAACAGGTACTGACTCACTTTAAGTTTAAAGGTAGTCTCGCGTGTATCGGTGCTATACACCGGGCACGTAGAAAAGAACCAAGGGGTCTATTCGTAAAAGAGCTAGGGTCTGGTACCCGGATTCCCTTGTATCTGCTTCTTTCTCTAAAATAAAGGACCACAATGGAAATAAGAGCTTGCTCTTTATTGTGTTATCCTTGGTACTTGGTACTGAAATAAATACATACATACATAAAGTCAACACCTGTTAAATAGATAAATCTTTCGGAAATAGACAGGTACAAAAGTAAGCCTGGTGTGAATTACACTTTTCTCATACAGAGAAAATGGAAGTCATCCCAGTCATCTAACAAGACAACTGTGATACAAAAGTTTCACAGCGGTCCTTAGAACAGTGTCTTAACTTGATAAGTTATTGCGAAGTCCTAAGTCATTGTTTTTTTTTTCCTTCCGAAAGACAGCTTTCTACTTTTTTGTAACATGAGCAAAAATGTTCAACATATAACAACTAATATCTCAAAGAAACTTTATATTTTTAAAAAGCAATGACTATGATTGATGATACCAACACTCAAATTTCTTGTTAAAAAAAAGCAAACGTAACATATGAGACAAGTCAAATGTTAAGACGAAGCAAATTCAATAAACATCAAAAACTAGTGTAATGGTTAGTAAATGCATGTATAGGCATTGTATGCAACCAATCACGCTTTCATTTTGAACATTTTTTTTAAATATAATAGGTAGTACGTTTTATTTTCATCGTGTTGTGTGATTCATTTGGATTCGATTATTTTAGCGGCAAGCCAGTTCAAAGGTAAGTAATTGTTACTGTAACAGTAGTTGTTTCTCTTGTCGGCCGTTCACAGTATGCTTCATAGGTTTTATTGATGACACAATATTAATGACTTCTTTTGGTTTCTGACTGCTTAAATACTTGTGATTAATTAGCTTTTTGATATCATTAAACAGAACAAACTTTTTTTGTGTGACAGGATTTTGTATGCCCTTTTTTAAATGTCAGTTTCAAATTAAATTTTCAAACATTTGAACATGTAATAGACTCTCACTAAGTTATTTGAATAAGAGTCCTCAAAAATAGTATATACATGTTAATATATAAGCAGAAAAAAATATACTGTCATTTTATAAACTGCGAAGAATTCTTGTTATGATTCGTTAACTGTATTAAAAATTAGCGAGAATTAGCGAGAATTAGCGAGAATAAAATGCAGCGTTCTTTGTATTAATAATACAATACAATATAATGTTCTTTATTTGGTCAGGTTACATTTGTAACAACAGACATGTAAGAAATGCTACTTATAAATAAGAATAGGTAATAGGTATCAACAGCACAATTACTTATTCTTTCGACGTGATGGGTGAGGGGTGAGGGCAGTGTTGATTACTCTCTACTACTTTCGAAAATTTAATAGTATTATGCGTAAATATTAATACTTCACGGTACATGGTTACAGCAATACAGAATTGGGAGAATTTGTTTCTTATCAATGGGACAGCACGTGGAAAGCGTGGAGAGTACATAGGCAGTGTAAAGGGATAAGTAACTTTCTTTGGCGCTAAGTTGTTTGCACCACAGGTGGCCGGCGCGGGGTTTGGACCCCCATCCCCCAGAGGCCCCTCTACAACCCTGGTACCCCATATACTGATATATCAAAACAAAATATTAAAACAAAAAAAATTTATTTTCACTATATACATATAGTAGTAAAGGTATAGCACTATCGGGTCCGGAAATCACGAAAATATACACTGACCTTATTCAACAAGGCCGTGTGTTCATAATTTCTGACCGATTTTCAAAAACTTGGTCTTGTTCAACGAAGAAATAAATACTCTGTAACATTTTGCATATATTTGGTCCATAAATAGCTCTCGCAAAATGCGCGAGCCAACAAACTTGTAAATTTCAGTTTACCTACAATGTGACCGCTGTTACATTACGTTCGATTCAGTACACAATTTCATAACACTTCGTGATTCCCAACCCAGACCGACGTAAATCAAAAGAAAATCAACTTTGAAAAAGACTTACCATCGACGAATTTAACATCACTTAGGTATACAACGTACTAAGTGTCACTTGTTTACAATCCTGGTCAAGTTGAATATTACGCGGCCATGATGACAGCGGTGACCCGGAAGGACTTGTATAAACTCCGTACAATTTCGTTTTGCAAACAAATCTTTTTAATAAATACCAAGTAACATGAAAAATAAACTAAATTATTATATGAAGTAACTAGTATTTACTTTATGAGAAAGAAAAAAGAGACAAATTTGTAATAATAAAAAGATATGTTTTGAAAACGGGATTGTACGGAGTTTATACAATGCTACCCGGGTCAATGCTGTCATCATGGCCGCGCAGTATTCAAAGAAACAAGGATTGTAAATAATGGATACGTAGTGTGTTGTAAACATCGCTTTTTAAATTCGTCGATGGTAAGTTTTTTCAAAGTTGATTTTCTTTTGATTTACGTCGGTCTGGGTTGGGAATCACGAAGTGTAATGAAATTGTGTACTGAATCGAACGTAATGTAACAGCGGTCACATTGTAGTGTAAACTGAAATTTACAAGTTTGTTGGCTCGCTGCATTTTGCGAGAGCTATTTATGGACCAAATATATGCAAAATGTTACAGAGTATTTATTTCTTCGTTGAACAAGACCAAGTTTTTGAAAATCGGTCAGAAATTATGAACACACGGCCTTGTTGAATAAGGTCAGTGTATATTTTCGTGATTTCCGGACCCGATAGTGCTATACCTTTACTACTATATGTATATAGTGAAAATAAATTTTTTTTGTTTTAATATTTTGTTTTGATATATCAGTATATGGGGTACCAGGGTTGTAGAGGGGCCTCTGGGGGATGGGGGTCCAAACCCCGCGCCGGCCACCTGTGGTTTGCACAGAAAAAGAAAGAAAGGTATAAATATGTATTTACTCAAAGTGAAAATAGATTATTAGTATTGCGGAAACCGATTGAGTATTATTAAAACTTGTTAATATCTGCATTAAATGTAAATCCTAAATCCTTAAAAGAAACTAATATATCATGAAATGTATAACATGTATGGTCAAATCGTGTAAAAGTATAGATTTCAGTCACATTCTGCCTTGACATATTGACCTTTCCTTGTCATGAAACGAATAAATATAGATTTTTTAAGACAATCGGCTTTTAACATCTGCAGTTTCCCTCGGTGTTTGGTATAGTAAAACGAATTAGTAAGAAATGTTTTAGCAATGAAAATCTTACATATAATAGAGGTCGCTCCTGACACATTTAATTGTGTTGTTATAATCATTTATTTCTTGAACAGGAACATAGAAGGTACATGGTACAACTGCAATTCAGTTTTGGCATGAAAGACAATGAAATGGCCTCTTGTACATGTTGTAATTCTACATAAAATGTCTAAAACTTCTATACTTCACATTAACTGTTATAATCAGATTTATAGCGCTGGTAGTTCAAACTAAGCGTAGATATAAACTTTCTTGAATACTTGTACTTCTTTGTTAAAAAGAAGGGTGTTTAAGGATAAATTGATTACTATAGCAGAGCTATTGTTCCTAAAATTTAACGACACGAAAATTAGTCGTGACGAAATGACTATATATGTTGATGAAACATACGAGTAGTTAAAGACGTTATCTTGTCTATTTCACACATACATAATCCACTTCGTTTATATGAAATTAAAACCCAGTCAGTCTATTTTGTCTTCTAAATATTTGCATAGACAATTTTAATTTGCCAGTCCCTTCGTTTGTAAGAAATTAAAACACAATGCAACGTTTTAATATTCTTATACATGTAGAATGAACAACTAGTCTAAACAACGTAAAGTTTAACCTCGAAGTTATTGCAACATAATTTATTTCACGTGCATTTTAATTGACGAATATAGACATACAAGTAAAAACAAGTTGCATGTTTCTGAACAAAGGGAACTAAATAAAATGACCTTGAAGTTTTTTTTTATTTTTAGCTCTTGCTTCAGTTTGGTTCTATGATATAAACGGCGCGCCATATGACGTAAAATAAAGTTTGCACGCGCTCTATTTAAACTTTCGGTATTTTGTAAACGTGCAAGGTTACATTTAAAATGTGTTTAAAGTGGAGAGTGGAGATCGTCTGCTACAGATATAAGGTGAGACAGAGTGTTGGTTTAAACGAAATTAGATGTTTGCCCATAATATTGAAATAATATAGGCACATGAACGCTAATTTAACCATGTGATAAATAAATATTGAAAATCACCCGAATCCGAAATTTTAAATTATGTCATTTCTTATATAAATATTATCATCTAAGAGTCTAAAAAAGCAGAAATTACAAAAATAAATAAAGAAATCAAAACTAGCACATTGAGTTTTCAAAAAAAAAAAAAAATAGCTATTAAAAGTCATATCTGTAAAAAAGTAAAATAAGCACTGGCAACGAACATACATATTATATTCAACAATGCCCTTTTGACTACTTCTGCTTTATTTTTTATACAGCTATAGACAATCAAAAGAATCAAGGTACTCTACCGAACCACATCACCGTGGTGGTGACGGAAAAACATTCTGATGCGACTTCCAAGATGTAGCACTGCTGGCAGAAAAATCACAACAACAACAACGGGAGTGCGCGTCCTTTTTTATTTGTTATTAAAATATGGCACATTTAACCTAAATAGGGAAATGGTAGATGATGCAGGTATTATTTTACTCTCCCGATGTGTTTATTACGTGTCTCATCTGCCTGAATTGACGTCGATTGGATGTTTTGCAGTCTGTACTCACGCACGATAATCTGCAGAACTACAGACAGCAGAGGCTTCGGAACGCTTCTCCGTTACCTCCGCGGAAACCGAGTTCTATAGGTTACCGGGTGTATCAAGGGGACACACACAGACTAAGGTAAATGATATGGCTGTGCAAGACATGTTTGTGAAATAAGATTTATTTCCGAGCCGTATGTACACAGGACCATTGCAGACAGGACATTGCTCCTGAAAGTTATAGTAATACCGTATAATTATTTGCTTATGTTTGATATCAAACATTATCATATATTTATTTGAATTTGTACTAGGTGGGTTGCTGAAAACTTTTGCCCTCCAAAAACTGATGCCAACAGCCAAATATTGTGGATTGTACATTGAACGATTTGTTGTACCTTCTGACAACCTAGTGAAAAAGGCTTTGTTAAAAATGTTTATCGTTTTTTTTAACAAATGACATTATAAATACGGTTCATTTCATAGTATATAAATATTTTGCCTATCTTCGTGAGAAAGCCATTAATCTGTCAACAATTTGATATTAATAACCAAAAAAAAGGAAATTGCCTTAAATTTTTATATTTCATATTTGAAGATTTTAATTTCAATCTAATGTTGGTTATTTTACTCGCCTTTGAAAATACTTGAATTCATTTTAAATAAACTTTAACAATATCTTTCATTTATCTATCTTATCGTTTCAGTCTTTTAGACGCATAAAGAGAAGTTATTGAAATTTAGAGTGAGATGAATGTCTATTTCTACTGAATGCAAAAGTGGTATGTATTGAACAATTTCTATCTTGATATAATTAAATGCTTTTGAATTTTAATTCAAAAGTTTTGCATGTTTGTATATTCAATGGGGTTTGTTTTATTTGAAAGGCTTTTCAAACCATTATTTCTTTGCTTAAATTTACCGCCAGTCATATAAATATATGATCAAAAAGATGAGGTCAATTCAGTTCCAAAGCCATTGAATGTAGGTAAAGCAGCAGGACCAGATATGATAAACAGTCGAATCTTTAAGGGGCTTTCACAGGAATTATCATATCTACTTTGTCATCTTTTCAACAGATCCATACAAAAAGGAAAAGAACCTTCGCAATGGAAGTTGGCACACGTTTGTGCAGTCTTCAAAAATGACCCGCTAGATATAACAAATTACAGACCAATACCTCTTCTTAGCATTATTAGCACAGCACAAGAAAGAATCATCCACAAACACGACTTTAACTTTTTTATCACAAACAACATAATCACGTCTCTCCAATCTGGTTTTGTCCCTAAAGACTCTACAACTAATCAACTTGTTTCAATATATAATACATTCTGTAAGACTCTAGACGAAGGCAAAGAGGTTCGTGCTATTTTCTGTGACATGCCAAAGGCCTTTGATCGTGTCTGGCATCGTGGACTACTCCATAAATTAGAGGTAACGGGTATAAATTGGCATCTACTTGACTGTTTTGCTGATTATCACTTAGACAGAAAACAAAAGGTGGTCTTATCTGGAGTCACTTAAGACACAGTTTCATTTTCAGCCGGTGTCCCTCAGGGCTCAATCCTTGGTCCTCTTCCTGGTTTATAATATTTATCAGTGGCATTGTCACAGACATTAAATATAATATTCGTCTTTTTGCAGACGATACAAGTTTATATATAGCTATCGATAACCCAACTAATGCAACAAGTCACCACCCTAAACTCGGACTTCTGGAAGATTTCCAAATGGGCAAACGACCGGCTGGTGGACTTTATTCCTGGTAAAACTGATTCCCTCATGCTCTCTCGAAAACTCATTAAACCAACTACCTTCCTCTGACAATGAATGGTATACAGATCAAAGTAGTAAAATCACACAAACACATAGGAGTTACTTTTTCAAAAGAGTGGTCATGGCACGAACATATAGAGAGTATCAAGAAAAAGAATGGTAAAGAATTATCATCATGAAAAGCTTAACATTTGTACTGGACCGGAAATCTTTTGAAACCATCTACATTAATTTTCTTTTATAAGGTCTCTACTTCAGCAACCTCCAGGCACTGGAATCATTAGTGTCAATTCATTTTCCTCACTCTTTTCACGTTTATATACATTTTATTTTACATTTATGAAGTCAAGTCCTGCTATTCACTAATAATTTAATTTTATTACCGCTTTGAATTCATTTTTAAAAAACATTTTGGTTACAGTTCGTTTTTCACTTGCATGTAAAAAAATGAAAAGCATTCCTACTAGACGTAAACGTTTTCATATAGCGAGCCATTTTACTATTTGTTCCGAAAAGAGATATCTCTCTGATGTCAAAGATATATCTTTTGTTTTAATAGCGATATCTCTTTCATGTTGAGAGTTGTCATTGTATCACAGAAAGATATCTCCTGAACATAAGATATATCTCTTCTACGTTCATCTTTTGAGAGATATATTTCTATTTTGAGAGATATCTCTCAAAGTTAACGAGATATCTCTGTAAGTAGAACAGACAACACGTCTTGAAAGATTACTTGTTATGAATGCAATAGACATATCTCTGGAATGAAAGAGATATCTCCGTAAAGACAAGCGATAAGCGAAAAGTATTTGTGAGAGATATCTTTCAAAGCAACATACACATAATAACTAATCTCCGTAGGTTATATCGTATTCAAAATTGTTTGTCCGGGGTCAGTGCATAACTAAGCTGGTCACATTATGTTATGTAGCGTAATTATAGTTGTTTAGTTTCCGGATGTGTCTCGGGTCCTCGTCCGCACCTGAAGCGCCGGATCTGGAGACAAAGCTATTTCTATATTTTATTTTATATAAAAAGAACATAATAAATCAAAAACTGTTTTGCTATTACTTATTTCGAAATGAAAATCTGTTTGTCTTATTTTAGTTTTCACTGAAGAACCTGCAGTTATGGAAATATTGTACAACTACATATATGACATAAACATTTATACTTCCCATCATTTCATGAAATGTGATAATCTGTCTGGACCCGGACCCTTCCCTAAAATGGTAAAATAAACGCTGTTGTTTAAGTCAAGAGTGCATTAACAGAGGGTATAGATCTCCTTCATTGATAACTCTAGTTAAAAGTGCATGCAAAACATAATCAAACAGGTGTGATTCATTCGTTATGGATGGATGGCAGAGATGTAAATATGCAAATTGGTTTCAATATTTTGGGAGGGTGATGTAGGTGATAATACAAACTACAAGAAAATTATGCATTTTCGGAATAAGTTTGATAACTACTTCATCCTGCATTAGTTATGGATGGATGGCAGAGATGTTAATTTGCAGATTGGTTTAAATAATAATAACACAAGGATAAAGGCGTAAGTACACATTTCAATAAAGTTTAACAGGTTACAAAACAGTTTATTTTCTGCAGGTATATTCATAGTCTGCACTTCTTTTGAAAGATGGTCAAGCCCATTAGCTTGTTTATTGTGAGTGTCCCACAAGTAACATTTTGATTCATGACAAATAAAGTAACAGGGCTTTATGTTATAGTTTGTAAAATGCACAGTGAATATCATACTTACCTGATTCACTGAGGTTCTTTGTAAAAAAAATTACTATTGCCTAACGTTTTCGATTACGTTAAATTTAACTTGAGGCATGTGTTTGGTTAATTTTATTAATATTATTTCAGTTTGATTAAAAAGATATTGTCTTTAGCTTAATGAGTGCCTTTTGAACGGTCAGTCAAGATTGTGTCACCTTCGTGAAGAGATGCAGCACGTTTACTGACACTATCTTATGGGGTGTAATTATTTAATCATGGTTAAAATTCAAGTTATTTAAAGTTGATTCAAAGTCGGCAGAGTTTGAAATTCGTTTATGCACGAATACAGTAAACACGTTCTGATGAGAATAGTCACCTTTCTGATTGTGCCTTAACTATGCCATTTTCAACATTTGTTTTCAAATATCAATATCCATGTATAATTTCGTTAGAATTAACGGTTTTTCCTATATGAACATTCATGTTTGTGTTATATAGAACAAAGACGTGTTATTGATACTAAATATTTTATTACTTTTCACATTAAGTACATACATGATAATGATACTACAATGTACAAACGTACTTGCTTATACAAAATATCAGTTAAACAACTTGGTGCACAAAAAATTGACTGAATTCAGTCACTAACTGACCATACATTCATAGCATATATGAATCTGTACTCCAAGACGATTCGAATATGATTGAAATTGCATCTGACTGAATTTCAGTCATTCCTGATTTCACTATCTGCAACTGAAGAAGCAATGAAAGTTTTTCGGTAAACAAAGTAAGAAGCTAGGCCGACAGTGACTGAATTCAGTCACGAAATAGCATTCATTTAGGCTATAATTGTATCTGATAGAATTCAGTTATTTCTGTTTTCACTTTCCTAAAATTTTGAAAACAATTGAAATACTGAAACCAATGACTGTTTTTCCGTGAACAAAGATGGAAGCTAGCCGAATTTGGCTAAATAGCATGATTTATAACACATGGAAATTCACCGATACAGGCTGCAAAATAAATGTATTTACTCAAAATTATTATTAATATCCTTGTTTATAACAACAGTATGTTAAATAAACAGGTGTGTATATCAATCTGGTAAATAAACATGCATGCAAACAAAAATAGTAAAGTACAATTCTGTTAAAAATAAATATATGATAAAGATATACTTTTTCGAAGTAATCGTTCTAAGGCCAAGAAAATAACTATCAGTTTCTTTGCTACGTCTTCATGTTCTAACATTCACTAGCGCTATTTAACAATTGTACATATTGCGCATATAATTTTACATATCTATATATTAAAATTTAGAAATAAAATATGATTATTTTGTTTTCATGTTATGTCACCAGATACAATAATAACAGCAACAACAACAACACACTTGATGAAAAAAAAGAATAACAGTGCAGAAAATGAGCGCACTTCATTCAAACAAAACATCAATAAAAGAAGTAGTGTATGGTTCCGACAGACTTTTACGTACACGTGTATGCATACTTTTGTTGTCGTCTTAGGGCCCCGTGTATGCTTCAATCGAGAGCAACCTCCTGTCACAAGAATCATCAGTGACAATTTTTTTCCCCCCAATATTTTAATGCTTAAATAAAATAACAATCGGTATCGTGGACAGTTATAATTAATTCTAACTTTAACTCAAAATGTTGTCCTTTAGAATATATTTTTCACTTAACCATGAACGGAATTAATGTAACAATTTTCCGTATTTCGACATGAAATGATGTCATGGTTTGATAACATTGAAACGTTGCGTTTATATGCATTTTCTGGTGAGATTCGAAGTTTTTTAACAAAAATCAAACGTGAACACATGTTATTTTTATTTGATCATTTAAAAGAGCAAAACCTGATGACTATAATCCTAGTAAATAAAAACCTTTGACTGCGCGCTACACGGCAAAATCTGTAAATTTACGTTTTTGATTTCGGACTAATTATTTTAGCAGAAATAAAGGTTTTGTAATGTATCAAACACATTAAAGTTGCTCCTACCGAATATAGGCTGTTGTCAAAATAATGTGGACTTGGAAAAAGTGAAATCGTGAACATGTTACTGAAATTATGATAGAAAAACGCCAGATGATGTTAAAGCTAAATAGGAAAAAAAGAATGATATTTTTCGAAAATATAGACATGGAACTATACCTACCACTCTTTTCTATCTACATTTTGAATTCTGGTCCTAGGTCCGCAGCTACCTCAGACGCTTGTTATAGGGGAAGGATGTGTGACATTTATTCGGGTTGGCGAAAAATGTAAAACATTTCGGAAACAATCAGTCGCTGTTGTTTACCTTCTTATTGACTTATAATCACTAGGCTATTTGTAACTAAAATGTTCTGTTTGGGTCCCAGCTACGCTCACATGTGATGTAAAGCAGCAAAAATGTAGTTTAAATTCATTTCTATACTATGCCGTTTACGACGTTATACATTATACATAAAATAATGTTATCATATAACATTATGTGGTAAAGCTCATCTGTTAGAGAGGATGAATTATTACATTTTTTCCTATCTCAGTTATATACCGACATTTGTACTCAATGAGACGAACAAAGATCTTTTTGTGAATGCTTTATCCCAGAACGTATTGAATGGTTGTTTTGCTGATTTTGATAACCTTTTATCTGATCCACATGCAAATATCAACGATATACTGAGTGAATTCGAATCAGCAATAACCACCAGTTCTAGCAAATTTCTTCAATGTAAACGTACAAAAGGAAGACCTAAAGGGGAACCTTGGTTCGACCATGAATGCAAAACACTAAAACATATGTCAAGAGAAGCTTTGAAAACATTTAGGTTAAATCGAAGTGTAGCTACCTTAAATCAGTATCTTGAACGAAAAAAACGTATAAACATACTTGTAAACTGAAAAGGAAACAGTTTAATAAATCATATGTGCAAAAGTTAGATTCTTCTATACGAAACTCTAAATATTTTTGGGGTGAAATAAAAAATTGACTTGTCCCCGAAATCTGAACCTTCTATTACACCACAAGCTTGGTTTGAACACTTTAGCAAAGTATTTGCTCAAGTGATGGTGGCAATGCATCCGATGAGAGTAATAAAAGTTTGATGACACTGTCACAGACGATAATTTAGATTCTATCGGCAGTATTATTTTCAATTCTCCTATAACAAATGAAGAAATTATTAACAGTATAAAGTCGATAAATATTAATAAGGCTCTGCGGGAAATTTAATTCCCGAACATTTTGTTTATGGTTCGGAAATTTTGTTACCATACATGAATAGATTATTTAATAGATTATTTGATAGTGGTGAATTTCCAGATTCATGGACTTTTATCTATTATTGTTCCTATACATAAAAAGGAAGTGTGAATGTACCAGATAACTATAGAGGAATATCTATACTCGATACTCTTAGTAAAATATATATATTGTCATAACAAAAAGGGTTACTTTTTTCACTGAGGCTTATAACAAAATGGCTGAATCTCAAGCCGGTTTTCGGGCTGGTTATTCAACAATAGACAATGCGTTTATTCTCTATGCGATAATTAACAAATACTTTATCTAGGAAGAAAAGGCCAATATATGTTGCCTTTGTAGATTTTCAGAAAGCTTTTGATTCTGTCAATCGGACTATTATGTATAACGTTTTAAAGAAACAATGTTTGAAAGGAAAACTGTACAGTTCTATTTTAGCAATTTATAACACAGTAAAAGGTGTTGTTAGAACAAAGTATGGACATACAGACACATTCTGTTGTCCAATCGGGTTACGTCAAGGATGTAGTTTGAGCCCCATACTATTTTCTCTCTTCATAAACGAATTGAATGATTTAATTTGCAATAGCGGTTTAAGAGGTATTCAACTTTTTTCCTTGATTTTACTGAAATATTTCTGCTAATGTTTGCGGACGATGTAGCACTTTTAGCTGATACGGTAGTTGGACTACAACGGCAACAATGTTCTAGATAGTTTCTGTAGCACATATAAATTATCGGTAAATGTAGCAAAAACTAAAATTGTAGTTTTAAAAAAGGTGGCGCTGTAGCCAGACGCGAAAAATGGAAATATGGTGAACACATATTGAGGTTGTTAATTCATTTACCTATGTAGGTGTACTTTTACAAATCGATTGTCTCCATATAAAATGTCCGAGTATACATGTGTCAAAGCTAAAAGGTTTTAAATCAACTTTTTGAATTCATTTGCACATCTTCAAGAAATACCGTATGATTCTTTTTTCAAAATATTTGATACAAAAGTCATACCTATAATGCTATATGGCTCAGAAATATGGGGATTGAATGAGACAAGCTGTTGTGAAAATGTTCATATATATGGTTGTAAACGTTATCTGAATGTAAACACGGGATCATGTAACGATGCGTATTGGGTGACTTGGGACGTTTTCCAATGTATATAAATGCTATAAAAGTTGCTTAAATATTGGTTACATTTATTAGAATTAGGTAACAACAGATATACAAAATTATGTTATAATATGCTAGTGCCTTTGACAGAATTGGACATGAAAACTGGGTTACACTTGTTAGGAAAAATCTCTTTAGAAATGGGTTTGGATATATATGGGAAGCGCGCCGTTGATAACCGACAATATTTTTTAAATAAATATGTTCAAAGACTTAAAGACCAGTACGTACAAATTTGGAGAAACCAGTGTTGTAGTAATGTCAAATTGTCGTATTATAAAGATTTTAAATTATTACATGGAAAAGAGAACTACGTATCTTGCTTGACATTGGTAAATTTAGAAAATGTATGGCACTTTTAGATTTTCATCTCATAATCTCATGATAGAGCAAGGACGATACTATAACATCCCGTCTGAATATCGTTATTGTTGTTACTGTGAGTGTGTTTTAGAGGATGAGTTCCATTTTGTTTTGATATGCCCTCTATACAATGACCTTCGGGAGAAATATATAACGGGTTACTATATTACAAACCCTTCTCGTATCAAATTTTGTAATTTAATGTCATGTACAAATGTTACAACAATTAGAAGTTTAGCCATGTATCTATATTACTCTTTTAAACGTAGGACAGAATTATTAACTAGTATATAGAAAAATATAGTTAAGTAGATATTCGGGCTTATTATGTTTTTGTATGTGTTCGAAAGTTTGTCCTTTATATAAAGACATTTGTACAAATGCAGGGATCCTATGGGCGTTCTTTATTATGACACTATCCTACTATGATAATATGTAAAGATGTTTTGTTTGTATTCACATATTTCAATGTATGTTACTACTATGTACATAAGTTGTGTATGGGCCGGTGGCCTAGATCACAAATAAACTATACTAAATATATACCGACATTTGTATTTCGTCTTCTATGGCGAATCCTGTTTTTTCTTTTTCAATCAAAGGACATTTTACTAATAGTTTTAGCAAGTACAATGTAGATCAAATTGTAGGAGAAGACTGGTTTATGATTTCTAATTATTTTATGTCTGGTGATTCACGGGAACCCCGAATTTACGAATTATACATGTAATTTTAGTCTTTTGTAATGACTTTTTAAGAATGACTTTTTACTGTCGCGTTATATTATGAGGATGAAATAAAGTTTCTAAAGCCACCTCACGGAACCTTTTCAAATTATACAAATTTCCTTCCTTACACCTTATATCAGATTACACAAGGATTCGTTCATAAATGCATATATACAATCTGATTACACAAGGATTCGTGCATAAATGTATAAAAACAATCAGATTACACAAAGGTGCGTGTATAAATGTATATATTTAATCTGATTACACAAAGGTTCGTGCATTAGTGTATATACAATCAGATTACACAAGGATTCGTGCATAAATGTATATATACAATCAGATTACACAAGGATTCGTGTATAATGTGTATATACAATCTGATTACACAAGTGGTATATGGGGATATATTACCCGCCTAGACTTATATAACCCGAGCCGTTAGGTGAGGGTAATATTATGTCAAGGCGGGTAATATATCCCCATATATCACATCAAAACACAAATAACAATTTTTATTACCCTTCCCTTTCTCAAATATTAAAAGTTTCCGTTTATGTTCTATTTATTTAACGACTGAACGTAACCAGACGTTCAAATCCCCTTATAATACCTCAAAGTCTCTGCCTGCGTGACGTCACAGATCAGCACGGACTTACACATTGGCGTAGTGTACACAGCGAACAAGCTCACGTTCAGCATGGGGTACAGTAACGGGGTTATATCAAGTGTATATTACCGGCTTGCCCGTAAATATCAAAATCTATAAACGGATCGTTGACCAATCAGAAGACCGCAAATTTCATGGAAGTGTAATAAAAATGTATATATACAATCAGATTACACAAGGATTCGTGCATAAATGTATTTATTCAATCTGATTACAAGTAATCTCAAATTTATGACCTTAAATTGTGACTCTGACCTTTAGTCGCCGTGGCCAGATCATGGGTTTTGCACATGACTTAAACCTTTGACCTTAAGTTGTGACCTTTACCCATCTGCTAATTATCTTTAAATGGTGAACATTTGACCTGAGTGTTTCATCTAATTTCTTCAAGGGATAACGAAATATGGATCTGACACAAATTTCAAGACTCAAACGTTTTATCATCAATTGTTACCTTGACATTTGATCATAATCGTCTTGATGAGGTAAACATTTGACCTGAGTATTATCGAAATCCTTCAAGAGGATAAGGAGATATTGATCGGACAGGAAATGTTAGACTCAAACGTTTGACCTTAGATTGTGACCTTGACACTGAACCAGCGTCAAAAATTCTGTTTATCGTCTAGATGAGTTAACATCTGAGTTCATCTCCTACAGATGTATTACAGTTTTTATATGTGAGGTGAAGTTATATAGAAACATTTTTTGGGAGGACTTGAACAAAGTCACATAAGACAAAGTGTCTCTTAATACAGGGAACCACGAAAACAGTCTCGGCTGTACTATAGAATGAAAGGGAGATATGATGTAGATCGATCATAGAGGCACTTACTAATTTAGTGTCGGCTGTAAGACAGTGAACTACTTTTATTGAATAAATTTTATTTAAGTAAGCATGAAAACAAACGACAAAATATAAATAGTCAATGAAAAGTTCACCAAAATAGTCTTGAATTAGGGCTTAACAACAACAACATGCCTGGATTTCCGGTGGGCTAAACATCTCATTGGTTATGTTGTCGGCAGATAACTGCAATGCTCTCTCTAACATTGTGAAAATAAGCTTCGATATACGAACGAACTCTTTACATCCATGGTTTATTTTTGATATATAGGAGAATCTTTGAAAATCATCTTCTGTAAATCCGCAAGGTTTAGAACTAAGATATTTTGTATGTAGCATTGTCTAATGGTCCACTACCAAGGTTGTACAAATTATATATCCCTGTGATCAAAATTGGTTCTTAGACTTAGATAAAGAGCTTTATTTATTAGCTAACCTGGTTTTGCCAGGATGAGCTTTGCTAATGGTAGATTGTCCGTCGTCCGTCAACATTTTGATTCAAACGACATCTCCTCTGAAATCACTGGGCCAATGTTGTTAAACTATGCAGAGATGTTTCTTGCACAAAGCTCTACCAAAACTGTTCAAAGAATTCCATTCCATGCAGAACTCTGGTTGTTATGGCAAAAAATAGGAAAAACTTTAAAAAATATTCTTCTCTGAAACCACAAAGCCTAGAGCTTAGATATTTGGCAATTAGCATTGTCTTGTAGATCTCTACCAAGTTTGTTAAAATGTTGACCCCCGGGTTAAAATTGACCCCGCGCAGGTGGTCATTTAGTTTTACATAGGCTTATATAGGAAAACTTAACAAATCTTCTTCTCTGAAACCACAAGGCCTAGAGCTTAGATATTTGGCATGTAGCATTGTCTAGTGGACCTCTACCGAATTGTTCAAATTACGACCCCCGGGTCAAAATTGACTCCGCGCGGGTGGTCACTTGGTTTTACATACTAGGCTATATAGGAAAAACCTTAAAAAATCTTCTCCGACAACAACCACAATGCCTAGAGCTGAGATATTTGGCATGTAGCATTGTCTAGTAGATTTCTACCAAGTTTGTACAATTCATGACCAATGACTTTAACATAATTCATGGAGGTCAAAACTGACCCATCCCGGAGGGTCTCTTGATTTTGCATAGGAAAAACTTTTAAGATATTCTTTTCTGAAACCACAAGTCCGAGAATTTAGATTTTAGCATGTAGTATGCCTTGTGGACCTTTACCAAGATCGTTCAAATCATGACCCCCAGAGGGGAGAGGGGGGAGGGGGAGAGGAATCACTTGATTTCGCATAGGCTTTTATAGTGGACCTCCATGAATTATGTTAAAGTCATGACCCCTTGTATTGTTAGGTGATATACAGGTGAGCGATATAGGGCCATCTTGGCCTTCTTGTATTATAGAGCCTGAAAACACCGATTTCCTGAACATGGACGCAGAAGAATTTCGTCGTCGGGGAAAGGAGATGATTGACTATGTTGCCGACTACCTCGAGAATATTCGAGATCGTCGTGTTATTCCAGAGGTTCAGCCCGGCTATATCCGGGAACTTATCCCAGATCATGCACCAGAAAATGGAGAAAGTTGGGAAGACGTGTTCAAAGATATTGAACGGGTTATAATGCCCGGGGTAAGTGAAAGAAACTGATTTAAAATTATTGTTTTAAAGGTTGGCTGTTTCCTTCAATTCACGTGATATGTAACTATTATAGATAACAAGTAATAACTAGCTTCATGCATACTTCTTGTTGATATTTTATTTGACGGACACATTTAACGTTATGCAAATTGTAGCGCTATACGTAACTATCTGGTATCGCTAAAACTACCGATGTAACTTTCAAACCCATTGGGAATTTACAGTATATAATCCTGTTTATTGTATATACAGGAACACAAACCGACAACAGCCAGTTAAGATACTGTTTAAAGATTCATCTTGTGTTTGATAGTTAATCAGTTAGGGTATCATAATGTCGCCGATAGTTGCTGCAAAGTCAAATCAGTTTTTTTTTCACAGCAAGGAAAATACCTAGTATTCAGATCATTATCATTACTGAAATGTAATGTTCGTTCGATTTCAAGTGTTTTGCTATAATGTTATATGGGACATCAAGTCTGTTTTTGAAATTATCAACATCAGTAATATACATCTGAGCCTATGTATTCATATTTGTTACATTTTGTTTATGTATTCTGCTTCCTTTGGAAGAAGAAATAATCTTTTTTTATATTATATAGGTCACACATTGGCAACACAGCAATTTTCATGCATATTATCCTGCCAAAACTTCGTATCCTGCAATACTAGGGGAACTTTTGTCAGCATCTATAGGATGTCTTGGGTTCACATGGGTAAAAAATTGAAATAAAAATGCTAAATTCAACGGCATTAAACTTAATTAATGGTAGTATGTCATTGAGTATACATTAAGCTTTAAAGTTTTGTTTCAGCTGAGAACACATATGCTATTGATTGAAGCACTTTAGCAGAAAATAGTAATGAATAAGAATTCTTTAAGACGTTTTTACCTAAATATTCTCATATCTTGTTCAGACTAAGCAAAACATTTGCCTCACATTGCGACTGATTGCAGGCTTCGAGCCCAGCATGTACGGAATTGGAAGTTGTGGTACTTGACTGGCTCGGTAAAATGTTGAATTTACCAGGTGAATTCCTCTCGGATTCAGGAGGACACGGAGGCGGTGTTATCCAGGTAAGGAATATGCTTTACGTAGCTACCTGCTCTGAAATCTTACCAGTTAATGTCCGCAACGGATTATCTGTTTAATTAAGCAGGTTTTTTGAAAAAAAATCTACTTGTTAGAATGGCGATGGCATATGTCGGGCGGGCGGGAGTCAAACATTGGTTTCCGTTCGATAACTTTAGTTAGGAGTGACCAATTGCAATGAAACTTGGCGTGTAGGTAGCTTGTGTGGAGATGCCGCTTGGAATTGTATTTGGGGTCACTAGGGTCAAGATCAAGGTCACTGTTACTAAAAACAGATAAACGTTTTCCGGTCAATAATTCAAGCTATGAGTGGCCAATTACAATGAAACTTGGTCTGTAGGTAGTTTGCGTGGAGACGCCGCTTGGGATTGCATTTGGGGTCACTATGGTCAAGGTCAAGGTCAAGGTCACTGTTACTAAAAATAGAAAAATGACTCAAGTTAGGAGTGACCAATTACAATGAAACTTGGTCTGTAGGTGGCTTACGTGGAGACGCCGCTTGGGATTGCATTTTGGGTCACTAGGGTCAGGGTCAAGGTCAAGGTCACTGTTACTTGAAATAGAAAAATGGTTTCCGCTCAATAACTCAAGTTAGGAGTGACTAATTGCAATCAAACTCAGTGTGTAGGTAGCTTATGTAGAGAGGAAGCTTGGGATTGAATTTGGGGTCACTAGGTTTAAGGTCAACGTTACTAAAAATAGAAAAATGGTTTCCGCTCAATAACTTGAGTTAGGAGTGACCAATTGTAATGAAACTTGGTGTGTAGGTAGCTTGCGTGGAGAGGAGAGCTTTGGGTTACTAGGGTCAAGGTCACTAGGGTCAAGGTCAAGGTCACTGTTACTAAAAATAGATTTTTATTTATTTTTAGTTTTTTAGATTGTTTTAAGCAAAAACAATTTTTTTGGGTCAAGGTCACTAGGGTCAAAGTCAAGGTCACTGTTACTTAAAATAGATTTTTATTTAATTTTAGTTTTTAGATTGTTTTAAGCAAAACAGAATTTTTCCAGGGTCAAGGTCACAAGGGTCAAAGTCAAGGCCAGTGTTACTAAAAATAGATTTTTATTTATTTTTAGTTTTTAGTCTTTTAAGCAAAAAGAAATTTTTGGGTCAAGGTCACTGTTACTAAAAATAGGGGGTAGTCAAGATGACTGTTTTTTTTTTAATTCTACAATTTCTGCAGGCACCGTTTAAACCTGCTTTGGCGGCATTGCCGCGTATTCTTGTTATGTCTATAATCCCTTCAAATCTAGAACGATCTTATTTCAATACATTTTATACATCACTCCGTACTTGATGAAGCTCTTTAATAAGTTACACATCAGTCTTCAAATTATTTGTAGCTTTAGAATCTATGAAAAGTTTATGCGGGGGAGTAATGTACATGTTTAAAATGCCAAATACGAACAGTATGTAGTAAATCGGTTATCCCGAGCTATAAGCATAAAACATATTGTTATGGTCTAGACATTTTATAACGTTTAAAACCCCAGGATCTTTTTGAATTTACTGATATAGTAACATAAATTTATTGAAAGGTTTTGATTGATTGTTTATTTCGATATCGATACCATGGTAACAATAATAACATAACAATACATTATTAAAATTTAACAGTAAGGTAAAAAGATAATAAATATCATGAAGTATATACATAAGTAATGAACCATGTCAGTTACATCAATATCAAGGATAACACAAAAAAGGGAAAGAATCCCTTATTTCCATTGTGGTCCATGGTAGTGATGTTCTGACATAGAGAGGCATAAAACATGATTTTAGTAAAAAATAAATATTAAATTAAGATACTAGTCAGTATACAAAGTTTGTTATTTACCATGTTATCATGAAAGACATAAGAAAATTTAAAACATTGCACTGAACTGAAAGTTTGACACTAAAGGTAGATTTCAACATCTGTAAATTAATATTTAAAAAAAAAGATCCTTCACAGCACTTTTAAAACCACTAAGGTTGGACAGATTCCTTATTTGAGATGGTAGTATACTCCATAGCTTGCAACCTAAAAATGAAAATGACTTCAGACCAAAGCTTTTGACCCTAGGCAGCATAAAACACCCACTGTCACTAGACCTTGTTCTATATGAATGAACATATAGTCAGGAGATTGGCCATTCTTAATTTTAAAAACATGACATAATGTTATTTGTTCCACCCTTTTACAGACTGGTAACCAATTCAAGGAAATAAAATGTTCATTGTCAATATGGGACCTATTTTCCAGATTGAGTGCAAACCTAATTAATTTATTTTGGGTAACCTGTAGCTTGTTTTTCCAAAACTGAGATAAGCCATGAAACCAGAAGAACAAGAAAGGATCGTAATAGAACCATGTTCTTTTCACTCTAAACAACGTTGACACATGCCTTCAGTTGTTTCTTAAAGACAAAGAGTTGCCGGAAAGCTTTCCTTATTTTGGAGTATCATTGCATAAATAGTGCGCTATGTTTCTTGTATGTACTTTTCCATCTTAAAAGAACAATCATGAACAAACAGTATTTGGGGGTTTAAAATTACATTTTGATGATTTTCATATGTTCCGAAACTTTAATTTCCCACAACTAATTGTTTGTCTATCTGATTAAAAAAATTCACTTTAAATATTGTTTTAACAATAAGATCATTATTAAGGCAAGATCAAACAAGGTTTGATGGAATATCTTTTTGCTGTACCGGAAGCATACGATTTTATATGACAGCATCAATGCCGTAGCAAAATGCTACGAGCAGACAGAAAAACGACTATTTTTATCATGACATAGGACGATAAGGCACACCAATGAATAGTATCAAGTCCAAAACTGCTCTTAATGTTCATTTATTTTGCTGTGACAGGGCACTGCATGTGAGGCGACGTTGATTGCTCTTCTGTCAGCACGTGCAAGAGAGATATCCAACTATAAAAGAAAATTCCCTGATCAGCGTTTAGACGATGTCGAAATTATGTCAAAGTTTGTGGCATATTGTTCCGATGAGGTAATTTTCCTATTAAACATTACCTTTGATTAACTTCAGATAAAATCTGGTCAGGGCCATTCATTGTTTTAGTTGGTGCTGAAATGAAGTTTAACAACTGAACAAGACATAAAGAAAGCATTTTAAACTATCAATTGAATTCAAGGTTATAATTAATACAGCTCGTAATGCATTATTTAGGATGTAAATTGTCATAATTATATTTATCAAATCCATGCATGTTACAGTTAAGTCAAAACACCGTCAGTTTGTTGAAGATCAATGAAGTTAGAATAAAGAAAGAAGTTGACGTTTACATTGAAAACATTTTATACTCCTTTTCTTTCTTAAAACACAACCAAGTAATGTTTTCATATCATCAAATTACCTCAGTGATCATTAGTATTAAACAATTATTTCACACTCAGTTTCGACTATCCCTGACACAAACCTGTCAAGCATTGTATTTGTTTTTGTGATATACTCACTAAACTTTCCAAATTAGCAAAGGGAACTCTGCTGAGATATCTTTACATTACACATCAGCGTTTGCACAAACACCTCGGAAACATCGTAACGTTAATGTTAATTTTGATTAAAGTCGTCTCAATACAATCATAAGATTGTTCCAAACAACTTGAAGCTTCGTAATTATCGATGAAACCATAAGTCTACCCTTTAACTCCTGGTTTTAAAGTCGAGAGCTTAAAGTTCTTGTTACTATTATTATCAATCAGTTTGAAAAACTATGTCATGTTAATCGAATAAATGTAAAATCAACGAAAGTGACTTAATGAAAATTCAATTTTAGTGATCGTGATCATGAAATGCATGCGAGAAATTGAAATGTTCACATGATTGACGGAGAAGTTTTCTTTTCTGAAAATGTAAGTTACCATGATAGAAATTATCCAAAAAGTCTTATATTTGAATTTAGTAAAACAGAAACAAGCTAGATTACTGAAATGCTTACATTTAATAAAATAAAGTATGTATATACACGTTTCTACTACATGTACCTAACTTTCAGGCACATTCATCCGTTGAGAGAGCAGGGTTAATTGCTTCAATAAAAATGAGATATCTACCTACCGATGGCGAAATGTCACTACGTGGTCATACACTACAAGAGGCAATCAACAAAGATAGGAGCCAAGGTCTTATGCCAATATTTGTAAGTACAGACACTGCGCATGTAAAACACTGTATATGTAATACAACATTGCAAACAATTTGCAGAAACCGTATTTCACATTGACTGTGCATACACACACAGCAAATAAAACACGTAGTATCTATGTATTTTACTTCGGACACCTTAAATTGTTCTATACTTGACAAGTATATGTACAAGTAAAGCCATATGATTGATATGGTTTTATGGCCATATGAGTATAAACACACTTTATTAAATAGCTATTGTTTATTGGCTCCAATATTTATGAACTAGTCGACGTAATAACATAGGAAGAGATGCCATAAATATAACAGACAGGGCCAATAACAAATCAAAGCGCTGTGAGCGCTGAAAGCCCGGGGGCTATAGGTTAACTCCCCGAAAAACATTTGACCTACGTGTTTTGCGCTTAACCTTACCTAAAGCGCGGGTCGAAATGTGCAGAGGACGAAATTCAATATATGACACAGAATGAATGATTCACAAATATATGGGTGGCAGGGAAGTTTGTTTTATTATAAAACGTACGTTAAATGAAAAGTGGATCCATAGTTACATGTGTAAATTGGTCAAGCCGAAACAAAAATAATCAGATCATGCCGCTTTGAAATATAAATTAAAGTACTATATGATCTGTATAACAGATGTAAACCAAAAATGATTCTGGGTTACCTTGTACATGACCTTGAATCGGAAATGAAACCAGCAATACTGGCCATGAAATATACAGCTGTCCTGAATGTAAATGGCGGGTAACTTATATCATCGTGAGTTACCTCCTAGGTAATCGGTAAATTGTATCACTGGGTTTTGACATGAACGTCCTGATATTGTCGGGTATTTTGATCATATATGTAATCGTTCGTAAATAACAAAGTTGTCAATGAAATAACATCGGAAATTTGAAAATCAAACTACAAACTCTTATATCGAGCTCCGTAAATTTCCGTAAATTTCCGTAAATATCCGTACTTTTCCGTGATATGCATATGATTTTCTTCCGTAATCGGCTAACAGCGCATTAATTTCTAAAACAGAAAAAATGTGAAATGCAGTCCGTCAGCTATATACCTTCCTGCAATCGTTTTAAGTTGTATGTACTCTTTTTATTTGTAATATGATCTTATCATATGCGACATTCAAACAGAAGATTGATCTGGTCTGTCGTGCACTACTTTCGCATAGCGCATGTTTACAGTTGTTATTCGCACAGCACAGTATTTTTGAGGTTTGATATGTGGTGTTGCTGACGAATTGGCTGGGCATTTCGGTTAGCTGATGCGTTCGGATGTTTAGTTTCTCAACGGGAGCTCGGATCAATACGCATGCCCTCGGACAAATAACAGGGCCAATATCAAATCACACATTTGAAAACATATAGTACAGCGCTTCTTCATTTTAAGTTATTGTAATTACTGTATCGAGTTTTATTTTATGTATACAAACTCGTCTTTAAAGTTTTATAGGATTTATCATGAAGGGGATATGTACTTTCACAGCTTTTATTACATCTAAAAAGACATGACTTGGGGCCATAGATAAGCTTCTGAGAGGAAATCCAAACATTACCTAATTTTGGGCATTTATACGCAGGTATGTGCTACACTTGGAACAACCAATTATTGTGCCTTTGATAACACGCTAGAACTTGGGACAGTTTGTGAGTATTATTACACCAAGCGTATGACAGATTGAGTATGTTTGTATATCTCTGATTAATCTCTTCTTAATAAAGTAAATTGCTTTCTAAGAAATGTTTCAATGCGAAATATATCGTGCAGTTTCTGAAAATTATATATTCAAGTCATTTTGCACAACTTCAGTGTCTGATCTGAATCATGTTTCTGTTTACCCCGTAAGAGGTAACCCGAATAATATTACAGAACTTGTATGCTCTTCAACACAAGTGGTTAATATATGCAACTATTTTCCCCGATAAATGCGTCTCTACCACGTTACCTTATGCGACAGTTTCTTCTAACAATTTACAACAACTAATTACAAGAAATCTAACCAATTAAAAAAACTGGCCAAACAGACTCGATTTTGTAGATTATCCTTATTTCAAAAAGTCCAACAATCTACAAAATGATCCTGAATATTAAAAACAATATCAATAAATCATGAAAAATTATTAATGATTTTCAAAGTCAATTAGTACTATTAATCTCGAGAGTGTAGTCCAAACGTTTTTCTTTCTTTTTCTCATTTAATCTCAGGAATTCAGTTTTAGTTTCTTTTAGATTAATCTTACCACTGCAAATGGTTTTGTTCGGCCTGATAACATGGAAACTGTTTCTTATATTTTTGTTGTATTAAACTATCGCAGGTGATAAGGAAGGTGTATGGATGCACATTGACGCAGCCTACGCTGGAAATGCCTTCATTTGTCCAGAATTTAGACCCCTGTTGGACGGGGTTCAGGTACGTTTCAGTTTTATAAGACTTAGTGTGGATATGATCGTTACTATAAAACTGTCAGTAAATGTCAGAATTGACTGTTACATAATCGTCATATGGACATGAAGTACTCCCTTTGTAATTTCCTTGACAAAATCAACATGACTATTTGGAAAAAATTATTTGATATTAGATATTAAGCAATTTTGTCGTTGATTTCTTTTTTTTTTAAATTTCAGTATGCAGAGTCATTCGACTTAAATGTACACAAGTGGTTAAACGTCAACTTTGACTGTTCTGCAATGTGGTAAGAATTTAAAGACTTAAAGAAATGAAATAATTGTAGAAGATAAAAATAGAAAGTGTAAACGTACCTGTATGACTTATTATTCGAATTGTCGAAGATGTTGTTTGTCTTTTCCGATTGTTTTGAAAGTGCATTTGTCATCACTGAAGTAAACATTCAAACGATGCTGTAAACAACTGTACAGTTGTCTATATATTCCATGATCTGTTTTCATTTGTTTGACAGGGTTAGAAATAGCGCTTTGATAAGCGAAGCTTTTAATGTGGACCTTTTAATCCTCAGACATGACAGTTCAGGGAAAATGCCAGATTATAGGGTAAGTGCTGTGTACATGACGGCTTACAAATTATATCTCAAACATAATAATCCAGCAGAAAACACGTGACTGTCTTTTCAAGAATGTCTTTAATATGTTTTCCCATACTAATGTCAGAAAACTGCTCGGCGACTGATTGATTTGAAAATTTATTATTACATGTACACCCAATATAATTGCAAGTAAAATTTATTCGATGGAACATGACGTACAATGCTTATATTCATATACATATGTATGTCGAATCCGCTATAGATATGTATGCGTCGAACAAGCTTCACATGGTTGGACTATCAGATGATTGAAATTGATGTAGAGTTTATTCAAAAGCTTCTACAGGTCTGATGCTTTCCACATGTTGTATCTGAAAGAGAAAGTTGTTTGAGCCGAAACTAATTTATAAAACATGCAAAAGGCAATAATTCGAACGAACGCATAATGTTGTTTTTACACATATCTTCTAAAACTACGTTTCTCAGTGAATATTTTTCATTTTGTTTGCTTTTCAGCATTGGCAAATTCCTCTCAGTAGACGCTTTAGATCATTAAAGTTGTGGTTTGTTTTAAGAATGTACGGACACAAAGGTCTACAGGAATGCATCAGAAAAGTAACTTATTATTAGTGAAACATGGCTGAGTCAGATTACTTTTACAACCGTGAAGGCTTTCACTTTAGTTTGCATCGTTTTCTTTTTAAACAAAAACGAAATAAAATTTAAATGGCTTTTAATTTAAATGACATACTTTAAACACACATGAAATATCGACTATTGTTTTAAGAATTAAAAATCTTAACTTTATCGATTTAGGATGTCAGACTCGCACACGAATTTGAAGATCTAGTAAAGACAGATAACAGGTTTGAAGTCGTTGCTAAGGTCATTATGGGCCTCGTCTGTTTTAGGCTGAAGGTAACGCTTTAGTTTTTCCAAACCTACATGGAATTAAGAAATTAAATACGAAGTCAAATAAACAGTCATTCTAAATTTTTGGACAGTTTTTTAACATTTTAAAATGAATGTTTTCTTGTCACACTGATAGACATACCACAATAGTTGGATCCGTTGAAACAATTCATGAAGGCGGCAGATTGCAGAAATCTCAATTACGGAGATTGATATAGCTATAGAAGAACAGTAGTTTTTTCATTGTATCATTAAAGGTCAAATATTTTTTACAGATTGTTAAATTAAAATTCGTCATATAATGATTTAGGCCAGTTAAGTTTTACTGATTCAGTCAGTGTTTTCCATTTCAGAGATCAAATGAACTGAATGAGAAGTTGTTGAAAGCTGTGAACGCCGATGGTCGTATCCATATAGTGCCTTCTAAAGTAAAAGATGTCTACTTTTTGCGTTTGGCCATATGTGCATCTAAAACAAACTCCAATGACATGACATTTGCTTGGAAGGTTATACAGGAAGTGACGTCAAAAATTTTGAATAGTGAAAATGAATGCATTAAATAAACACTACGTACGATTGTTGATGTAGTTCACGGACATGGAAAGATGTGTTTGTTTCAAAGAGATGCATTACTCTTGCGGAATGTTGGCTGTAGATGGTGTTGTCGTATTTGAATATTGGTCTTCGAAATTTTTGTCGTATTGATATTGGGAGTAACCTATTAACGTATAAAAAATAATTATATGAAATATTATTATGCCTCAATTTATTATCAATGTTAAACTCCCATAGACAAACAGTTAGCATATATACTGTTTCTGTCAAGTGAGCATGTGACTGCTAGAAATATACTGGCATGCATGTAATATGTATAATCAACTGTTACACGGCAGAAGGCGCGGTATCGAATTTTCAAATTTTAGTCAAATCTAAAAAATGCAAATCTGAGCACTTCGTGAACTTGATGTGTTTTCCTTGTGATGAACCGTCGTCCATAACAGTATATTCAGTACCTAATAATTATTTTCGGCATAATAAAATAAATATCACATAGCTTTAATTGTAACAGAAAAATACTGTTACCTTAGGCTAGGTAACAGTTTTTACTCATGTTGACATTTTTACTGTTACACTATAAACTATGTGATGTTTATATACTGTCCGACCTATTAAGGTTTAACGAAGAAGCCGAGATTGTTTTTATTTAGTATGTCCTCTGCTGACATAATTCGAAGTAGCTGGTACACTCTGTTATTTGTAGGAACACCACATGTCAATTTGTAGAAGAATATTTTGTAACTGGTGTAGGATATGATATTACGAATATTTCGTTCGTTGTTACATATAATATGTAAGCATGATGTTAAAATTACAAAAAGTCAGAAATAAATATGACTTTCAAAATAATTACTGATTGTTGTTTATAGATCTACCCATTATTGTTTAAACCAAATGACTTTGTATAGCATGTATCATTAACAAATCAGTTGATAAACGACCAAGTAAGACCAGTTGTCTTTTACTTAAACGTTTGAAGGCCAGACAAAGCTTGACTGCTAAACCTGAGGTCGGCTTATGTTAACATCTAAGACATTTTCTATTCTTAAATATGTCGAGTTCAAATTTGTGATAAGAAGCTTCAACAGTATGAACTTATGCGCGTTTTGGAAAATTAATATTCAACCTAAATCAAAGGAATGAAAATTCGTTTGTTTTTCCCAAATTATGGACAAACCCTGACAAAAACATTGTACCCTTAGACGAAGACAAAAAATCCATCCGTAAATTAGGAACTAAAAATATCCATTAAAGTTTGATAGGTGCTAAGACAATCGGGCATCTTTTCACAAGTTAAGATCACGAATTCTTAATATTTTCTTTTAACCACGACATGATTGAGGACAAGAGCGGCTTACCGAGGAAATCCGATAGAAACGCTGAATGGTATTTTACCATCAGGATACTGACTGGAGATTTCATGATATGTACGAAGAATTTGCAAGTTTAGAGTCAAAATCGAGGTAAGGCAGACACGCGCTTTAGGATAAGATCTAAAATTCCAAATCTTACGATATAAATGGTATTTTATCATTCGTGGACTGAAACATTTGTCCAACGTGTCACTAGTATATGTCTGTTTCGATTGGCTATACGGGAGGTAATTTGTACTTGTCAATCGAAAACTTAAGATATTAGACTGGTTTCGAGGAAAAGCTTTAAAAGCAGAAGTTTACACTGAAGGATTCTTTGATCTGTATGTATTTCTATAAACAGTCACAGCCGAGAAACTTTTACTTATTCTACATAAAATAATTAATAGTTATAGCTATAGCCTTTACTTCATCTAAATTAACAATTCATATAATATAAAGTTAAATATGCAGCTTTTAAAATTAAGAGAGTGCAATCACAGCTTTTACAAAGTATTAAATATTAAGGCAATCTAACCAACAATAAATATCCGCACATGTAATATTTCATTTTACCAGAGAACGAAAAGAAGCATAATTAGTTCTTCATAAATCGTGTGGTAAAGAATCATTCCATTCTTGGACCAAATCTCTTTTGAACCTTTATTGTTGTTGTTATTTGTTTATTTGTATTATTCAATATTTTCTCTCAACATTTTCAAATCATATTTATTCTATTTTCAATTGGAAATTTGAATATAAATACATGTATGTAGAAATAAGCGAATAAATATATCTAAAACTCGTGTTTCCTCTAACATCATTTCGTAAATGTTTCCAAATCAAACCATGAACTATTTTATCGAATCACATTTAAGTCCTAAATGTTTTGATTTGTACTGAAAAAATCACACACACACAAATAATGACATAACACATTTATTGTGTTAATAATTTTTCAAAGAAAGGTCCTTAGCTTAGGAGTTATGCATGCAAAGTTGCAAACGACTTAATACCACGTGCTCGTTTGCGAATTTACGGAAGGTAAACCAGCCCGCCATCATTGAATCAAAATGGCGGACGCAATTTTCTTCTGAATTTAAACCATATGTTCCGGTTCTACATAGGCCCAAAGACAGTCATAATGTTCAATTTAAGTAATCATAAGAAGGTATCGAAATTAAGATTTTGGCAAAATATGTTTGTTTTATGACATATGCTGATCATGATAATACTTGAGCAGTCGCAATCTTGAGGAAAATGGGGAGATTTGGAGACTATCAATTAGTAAGATAGCTTCTGAGAAGAATTGTCTTTAATGCGACTCCCGATTTTAATGGCTTTATAATAAATGGAATACTTAGACTAAACCGTGATTATACTGTATGTTCGGATGGTCACGGGCACCTATGTTTGGTCTCCGATTCGCAACATTTTAAGTCTAATATATACTCGGACATATTTGTAGTATGGCCATTGACTAGTGATGAGATAACATTATTTTGGCATAGTTACATTCTTACTTTGCTCTGTATATCTGAAATGTTTCGAGCTTAAGCAGGGTATGTAACACAGGAGTTAAAACAACTGAAGATTTCGGGCTCTGTTCCCAGAAGCCTAAACATGGCAGCGAGGGCTTAAAACAATTTGAAACAATTGATTTTACTATATATCTTGAAAAATTATGAAATAACAGGTCTTACGTGGTTTCATTTGAGTCCGTATTTAAGTATTTGTGTACACATAAATTAGTTGTCTTAGACTCTGGTAAGAACTAACGACAAACACATGTACAATGTATGTACGGTTATGAATATACCATGATGCAATTGTTGAGAATTTTGTTTGTACATACATGTAACGACGGAAGTAGCATAAAATCACGTAAACATACCTCAACATGTCTTAGTGTAGTGTGAAATACATATCAGAAGATCCAACTTGATTGAGAATAAAATGTTTGAACTGTCTTATTTCTAATTATATTTTATTTACGTCTTTACTTAATTCAGTTTGATGAAGAATGAATTATCCCAAAAGCTTATCGTAACAGTAACATTTCATGAATGCAAGGTATTGTCTGTTGATCAGTATTTGTTGTATGTTTTATACCTGTATATCAACATATTATTTAACAAATATATTTTTGACATTGATCCATCGCCGGATTTCGGAGGTGAATGACTGTTTGAGACTTTACAAAATTACTGTCTCAAGAAATATTAAACAGACTTTTGTTCGCTTTGTTTTGCCAAAATTGACTGATATCACGAGTAATAAGTTTCCCGCCCAGAAATGCATAAATGACATCTAAAGATGAATAATAACACCGAATTCCGTAGGTGAACGTATAGGTAATTTTGCCACTAGGCTACATGATAACAATATATGTTATGTAATCTTCAAAACAGGATCAGGTCATCTAAACTTTGCATGTCTAAAATATTTTGGGGGCAGATAATCATTAATTACTGAATGCCAGTCAGAACAGTTCTACCGTAACTTTAAAAGGGTCTATTTTCAAAATATTTTCCTCTAGCACATTTTGAAACTGGTTTCTTCTGATTGGTCGCTTTTTGAAGTTTACTTATTTGTAGCCACCAACAACACAGGCACTAGTCTCCTCTGAACCACCTAATGCCTTATTCGTATTGCGGCTTTACGACCTTGTTATATCCAAAGATATTTTTTGAAATTGAAAGAAGAAAATGAAACAAATATGTTAGGGCCGAGTGCGTCTTTAATCGGGCTTAATCTACCAGGGTTGCTTATCTGACAAGCTTCCTCAACAGAAAACTGGTACGAGATTCGCAAACAAGGTCCTAGACTGAGCAGAAGGACTTGGTAGTCAAAATACAGTAAATGGTTCTCTAACGTTGGATAAATCGTTCAAGAGTAAGCTTGCTACGTATAAAGTACAGTATTTTTTGTTTTTTCTGGAAAACATTCGAAATAACCGCGCCGATCTCCCTATGCTTCGTATTGGTTCTCGTGACGATTTTCCGTTCCTTTTTCATTTAATGTGGAAGTAATTTTATATAATTTTACGTGTGTTTCACCGTTTGGCAATTCCTGAACTTCTAATTCAAATCCGCTTTAAGTGTAAGTGTAATTTGCGTTGTTTATAGTCCCAGCCAACCCTAATATTTCTCCTGATGTGTAACTGCCAAGTATCCTGACAGGTTGAAGAGAAAGATGCATATGCAACCAGACTCTAGCTCTTTACGAACAAACCCTTGGTTTTTTATGTGCCCGGTGAATAGCACCGACACACGAGAGACTAGTAAAAGTATCACCGACACTAGGAAAAAGGTGACGTGTGAGAACAAAAACTCTAAGGAATGGCTTTGCAGTGAGGAACAACACAAACTTTAAATTATTTTGTTAACTGCGTAACTCCCTTTGGTGGACCCACAGAAATCACGTGACTCGTCAGCATCCCTCAATTCGAGGCTTATCAGCATCCATTCAAGTCATAACATATAGTGTAATTTTAATATCTGTGCTCATCCTATTATTTTTTCGGGAATTTATACAGGTTTTCTCGACGAACATGTAAGTTACAATTTTATTTCGTAGTTTTATGATCATTTCGCCGGTTATTACACCAGGAACGATTATAATCGTATTTTTGATCTTGCAAGAATCGGGTCGTCAGGACCAGGAACGAGGTTCCTTTCTTCGCAAGCACATGTTCCAACCCGGATATCGGGGGGACGAGGTCCCTTTTTTATGAAACCAGAAATGCTGTAAGAGGTATATTGTATAGGCAGAGTGCCAGATACGTCTCCAGCCTTAATAAGCCATGTAAAAATCCCCAATCTATCCGGAGACAAAGAAACCGGGGGGCAAAAAATGGCGGCCATAATTTCCGTAAAATTACGGCAGACAGAGGTCTCGTGGCTAAAGTGATACATATAAAGCGAGTGAATCGTTATAGAACGAACCGTGTCTTCGGATCAGGAGACCACGGACTTGTTTATGTTGATGGAATAGCGGTTATTTCAGAGAAAAACGGTGTAAAGTCATACAGAGTCTATGAAGTTTAAGATTCGGGAACCGCACTTCCGGTACAATATGTATACACCAATCAAGTGCCGGAAATATCCGGAAGAAATGTGGGAATTATATATTCTTCTACCCCAAAAATATACATCGGGCCAGTTCATAATCGGCAGCGCATAAATGCACATGAACATAAAAGCGCACGATATTGCCAATTTCTTACTTTGAAATTTAGGTCAAAGAAATATTATGTTCTATTTTTAGATACGCCAAATTATGGCTTCCTCGGAGCGAGGAAAGGGTGATGCGCACGCATCGTCGAGCAGACCGGATGATCCAGAAGGGGAAAAATTACGATTTGTAGAGCAAGGGGAACAAATGCTACAACATTTTAGCAGTACCCTTCAGGAGTTGTCTCGCCGGGAAAAACGGGTGGACAACATAGAAACAACATTGAAGGAGCTTAGTGAAGCAGTAAAAGACCTAAAGAGAAACACAAATGATAAACAGGGCAGTAATAAGCGGAAAAGAGCTGACAATAGTACAAAAGAATGCAATAAAAGGAAAAACGGGGGTAATGCTGATGTAGATATGATTAGTGTTGAGGAGTCAAACTCGGAATCGGAGATGGATGAATTAGATCATTTGTTATCAGATTCGGACCAAGAGTTACATGAAGAAAACGATCTTGATGTTGCAGCAGACTTGGATCAGTTTTTTGAAACTAAAGCTGCATTAGGGCCAAAAGTGAAAGAAAACTTAGCCGACTTTAAATAAGGCGCTTCGTTCCACCCCAAATGAAGAAAAGTATTCGAAATTGATCGAGAAACATTTTCGTCCAGAAAATATGGATAATCTACAGATTCCTAAAGTGGACAGAACGATCTGGAAGGGAATTTCACAAGAAATAAGACGAGATGACATATTGTTACAGCATGCCAATGACGACATGGCCAAGTGCATGGTGCCGTTTATACGCATCCTTGAGGCCACACAGAGTCAGGAACGAGACAAAGCTTTGATTAAACAATATCCATTGGATGGCATCAAAATGATGACGCATTGTATGAACATGAATAATACAAAGAGAAAATCAAAAATCAAACTGGGACTTCTGCCACAATTCAAAACCCTATGTGACTCAACGGAAACGTCATCATCACAATTATTTGGCGACAATTTAAAAGAGCAAGTTAAAAGTTTAAATGAAAGCAACACCAACCTCACAGAACCAAACAAGGCAGGGCCTCATTTTTTAGGGAAGGGGGCCTCATTCAAACAATACAAACATACAAATCCGTACAAGAGGCCCCACTACTCAAAGAAACAAAGCAACAGCACTTATCAGCAGGTTCCAAACAGCAACAACAACAGATACACACAGCCAATAAAGAAGAAAACATACTCAAGGAACAACAACTACAGAAGTCAAAGAGGAAAGTACACAGGCAGCCGGAATTGAACGTAAGTAAATCTTCCATTATACTTACGAACACAAAAGAAAATTTTAAAGCAGGGAAGACTCAACATTTCGTTCAAAACTGGAAAAAACTAACAAGTGATAGATGGATTTTACAAACAGTATGTGGCTATCGGGTTGAGTTAACAAAGAAACCGAAACAAAGGCATAACCCAAATCCAATAAAATTTGATAAATTAGAACATACTGCAATTGAAAATGAATTATCTAGATTCTTACAATGTAACATTATACAAGAAGTTCCAACCTTGCCTGATACAGACGAGTACATTTCCAATATTTTCATACGACCAAAGAAGGATAATAAAATCAGAATCATTTTAAATCTAAAAAGTTTTAATAAGAGATATATAGACCCTGTACATTTCAAAATGGAAACACTTAAAGCCGCAGTTGAGTCAATGCGAAAGGACTGCTATTTTGGTTCTGTAGATCTGTCAGAGGCATATTATTCTATACCAATCAGACCAGCGGAAAGAAAATATTTTAGATTTTATTTCAACAACAAAAAATATCAGTTTACGTGTTTAGTGATGGGCTTAGCTACAGCTCCAAGGGTTTTTATAAAAGTTTTAAAACCTGTTTTTGCGTCGCTAAGGGTGAGAGGTTTCATCAGCACAGCATTCCTTGATGATAGTTGTCTTCAAGGAAACACTTATCAAGATTGTTTAAAAAATATTCAGTGCACAGTGAGCCTAATGGATTCCTTGGGATTAACAGTCCATTTAGCGAAATCGGTGCTTACACCATGTAAACAGATTGTATTTTTGGGCTTCATATTGTGTTCCGAGAGTATGACTATTACACTCACAGACGAGCGAAAGTCTGAATTGTTAAAATGGGTCATTTGGCTTAAACATAAAACAAAATGCTCAATAAGAAAATTTGCAAAGGTGATCGGAAAAATGGTTGCTGCAGAACCAGCAATGGAACATGCCCCATTATATTATAGACCATTTGAAAAACTTAAAGAGAAAAAGCTTAGAAAAGCAAAAGGGAATTACGATTATCTAATGAGAATCCCGGGGGATATTAAAGAAAAGTTACTGTGGTGGGAGCGCAACATTCCATCTTTTCATAAAGCAGTAAATGTGGATAGACCTTGTGTTACACTGTATACAGATGCTTCGTTACAGGGCTGGGGGCCTTTAATGAATCGTCAGGGACTAGAACAGGTGGACAGTAGTCCACAGAAGAACAAAATTTCCATATAAATATTCTGGAGCTCAAAGCGTGTAAACTTGCATTACTCTCCTTATGCCGAGATTACAGGAACGTTCATATAAGAATATTTATGGATAACACCACAAGTGTCTCATACATTAACAAATATGGCGGCCGGACACCGGAATTGGATGGTTTGGCTATTGATATATGGTTTTGGGGTTTGAACAAAGACTTAAGGTTAAGTGCAGCCCATGTGCCAGGAGTCGCAAATCAAGAGGCTGATAAACTGTCAAGAACTTTTAATGAGGATTTGGAATGGAGTCTTAATGAAGACATTTTCAGAAAGATAGTAGAAAAATTCCCTCAGTTGGACATTGACCTTTTTGCATCACGTCTCAACAAAAAACTAGATAGATATGCTTCATTACGACCAGATCCACATGCATTGACAGTAGATGCATTTTCTATATCATGGTCATCTTATAAATCTTACATTTTTCCTCCTTTCAGTGTGATAGGAAGAATAATTCAGAAAATCTCACAAGACTCGGCAATAGCAGTAATGGTTGCACCAATCTGGCCAACTCAAGCATGGTGGGCGTCTCTGCTCCACCTGATAGCAGGGGACTGTTACCTTCTACCACATCCTCGGAAAATTCTCAGTCTTCCACACAAGCCGGGCAATCAACATCCTCTTACCAAAATGAGACTGGGTGTTTTTCTCTTGTCCGGAAAGCCCTCATTGACAAGGAGATACCAAGAGAAGCTCAACATATTATTCTCAGCTCCTGGCGAAATTCAACAAAGCGACAATATGATACCTATATTAAACGATGGATTACATTTTGTAATGGGAACAAAAATCCCGTTTCACCATCTATAAATGATGTGTTAACTTTCTTTGTGACTCTGTATAAAACAGGTCTTAAGTACAGTGCTTTTTTGACAGCTAGAGCAGCACTAAACAGTTTCATAAATATAATAGGTAATGTAAACCTAACAGACAATATTCTTGTTAAGAGGTTTGTTCAAGGTGTGTACATAGAACGACCCAGCTTACCGAGGAGTAGTACAACCTGGGATGTAAATATTGTATTGTAATTTTATGCAGACAAGGCTGATCATACCCTTTAAGAATTAGCCTGCAAATTAAGTATATTGTTTTTGCTGATAACAGCACAAAGATGTCAGACTTTGCATTTAGTCCGACTTCAAGATGTTATAATTTCAGACAGTGGCTGTATAATAAAAGCAGCTCATCTATTAAAACAGTCACGACCAGGTCACCACTTACAAGACATGCAAATACAAAAATATGTTGATAATCCTAATATTTGTGTGGTTACAACTCTGTCAGAGTATATCTCAAGGACTAGTTGTCTAAGGGAAAATGAACAGCAATTATTAATTAGCACACAAAAACCTCATAAAGGAGTAACTAAGGCGACTGTGGGGCGTTGGGTTAAATTAGCCATGGTAAAAGCTGGGGTTGACAAGACCTTCACAGCACACAGTACACGGTCTGCTTCAACCTCAAAAGCTCTAATGAAAGGGGTACCATTGTCTACAATTGTTAAGACCGCAGGTTGGGCGCAGGCGCGCATGTTTGAAAAATTTTACAAAAAACATGTAGTTAATAACTCAAAAAATTTTCAGTGTGCTATTTTGGAATAAAATGTACATATGTAGGTTTTCACTAGTTTTGTCATATTGGTACATGTAAATTTTTCCTACCTGACCTAAGGAAGAATCAACTCTAAAATCTCTGTGGGTCCACCAAAGGGAGTTATGCAGTTAACAAAATAGGAAGATTAAACGAGACTTACCTGTAAGGTGAAGTTTGATCTATATTTTGTTGACTGCAAACTCCTTTGGGGATCACACACCCGCCCTTATCTTACCCAACACTATGTCTTTGATTCTTCATTGTCACTATCAGTGTAGCTCCCTACTGTAGTGGGAACTACACTGGAGCTCTAAAGATTGAGGGATGCTGACCAGTCACGTGATCTCTGTGTGATCCCCAAAGGAGTTTGCAGTCAACAAAATATAGATCAAACTTCACCTTACAGGTAAGTCTCGTTTAATCTTCCTATTATCACTGAACATGATGTGTGTATAACTAGGTCTTTTTCAAGTATCAGTAACACTGGCTCATTGTATTGGCCGTCGTATCAGATAAGAATGCTTGATAAAAACGTATTTTCGGATCCGGACGTATAACAGCCCTTTGTCGGAGTTAGGTCTAAAACCCCCGTGCCGTTATACTTATTACGCCCAGTCCAAAGACACATTTCACATTGTCTTATAGCGGAGTCGTATCGAACCCATAACTACTACACAACCAAGTACCAGTGACTTTTTACAATAAAAATATGAAGACGTCCGGCAGCATTAATACGTTTCGTAACATATTTACGCTTCATCTAGAATGATAAAAATAAGTCTGAAATCTAAAATTGTATGTACACATTTTGGCCAATAAATTTTTTTTAAAGTAAATTACTCATGAAAGTGAAAGAAATGACCTGTTTCCACTATTAGCATCAATTCCAAAATCTGCTTAATTATTGTAGTCAATTAACATATTTTAAGTAATTTAATTTACTGATAATTGTACTTTCGCAATTTTATATCGAACTAAAAATATGATCACAACAAATGTTATGTAAGATAGTCACTTTATGCAGAGTCTCTTTTAAGCGAGGGAACTACTTAAAAAATACTTGCAAATTTTTTTTAATTTAATGATTTCATTTGTAAGTAATAGAGCTGAATTCTTATGTAAGCAGTAAAACCAGAATTCGCAGTTCTGTTTGTTCCAAAGTATACAGTAGCATTTCTCACTGCTACCTGGTAACGTATATTTTTAGGATAAGAAATGGCCTTGGTGATATCGTATGTCCACCTTGTCGCAGATGAAAACTATAAGAGTAGAATAATATTCATAATGGCTGCCATATGTTTCGATGATCTTTTTATATGCTTTACCTCGATAGTTACCTTCCGAACAGAACTCCCTGATATGCATTAGCACCATTATGGGATCTTAAAAACAGTTTTGCAACATTAGTGTGCTATGTTTTTACTCATAATACAACCAGATACAGCACTTTATCGCCGGTGGTGGGAAGTATGAAAATAGTCGAAGAGATACACAAATATAGATTCATGATTGTCCAAATCCTCCTGACGGGGTCGAGCCAACCCTTTGTGGAGAACACCTATGTTCTATCTTAAGCAATGCCTAAATTAGGGATGTAATTGAGTAATGATCATATGAACAAAGGAACCTTCCATTTGTTTTTCGAGTCATCTTAATCCTCTCTAAGTCTCAACCATATCTGGCATGTGAAACCACCTAGATGACTATTTACCTACCTGACTTTCTACAAGAGGATTCCGAATTAAAAACTATATTCATGAAAATATAATTTGAAAAATGAAAACTTAGATGATAAACAAGATTTCGTGAAAATCTATTTAATATTAATAGTATTCACCAAGCATAACGAAATAATACACATAATATGAAACCTTCAGATCATGTTTCGATAGCATCTAAAGGAAATTGTTAATCGTTCAGCATTAATAAGGTTTACTTTCATTTGATACAATGTTGTAGCTTTGTTTAACGATATGGCCAATTTTCAATACATACCATTTCGACATTGTCTGTCACCTTCTACATCTGTAACAAAGTTTATATGAAACTGAAATGGAAAATAAAACACTGAACTGCTATAAAATGTTATCTATAACATGACGTATTCGATTTTTTTGCCAAAAAGTGCTAATTTTATATACTGGTCATGTAGACTTTAACTGGAAAATATTTATCCAATGTTCAGAAAATCAATTACAAATGTACTGTTGTTGTGTTTCCTCGACGTTGCAGAACTCCACACATGTACTTATACAATGTAGACATTGTCTGGTAGCTTCTCGAAAAGCTGAATGAATTACAGATCGAAAATGAACATCTTAAATGTAGTGATGCTGTATGTTATCTTACTTAGCCTATGTTGGCTGACTTTTGCCATGTCGTGTTTTCTCCATTTCGGGGCGAAAAGTCGAAAATTCCAAAAATTTGCCAAGTAGCTATTTTGTGGTATTTTTGTGTTCTTGACTTGGCGCGGCGAAAAGTAGAAAACACGACAGATTCGAGGTGAAAACACGAACCACAAAGGGCGAAAATACAACGTATTTTTTCGTCGAGTTTTCGAGTTGGCGGATATTAATGCGTCGTGTTTGCACCCTTTATTTGTCGTGTCGGGGCGAAAAGTCGAAAACACGAAAACTCGCCAACAAGCTACTTTGTCGTGTTTTCGTGGTTTCACCTTCCGACTTGGCGGGGCGAACGGTAGAAAACACGACGGATTAATTAAAAGTCGAAAACACATCAAACAAAAGCGAAAACACGAAGTGCTTTTTCGTCGAGATTTCGAGTTTGCGGGTTTTAATACGTCGTGAACACGACAGATTCGAGGTGAAAACACGACCCACAAAGGGCGAAAATACAACGTATTTTTTCGTCGAGTTTTCGAGTTGGCGGATATTAATGCGTCGTGTTTGCACCCTTTATTTGTCGTGTCGGGGCGAAAAGTCGAAAACACGAAAACTCGCCAACAAGCTACTTTGTCGTGTTTTCGTGATTTCACCTTCCGACTTGGCGGGGCGAACGGTAGAAAACACGACGGATTAAAGTCGAAAACATATCAAACAAAAGCGAAAACACGAAGTGCTTTTTCGTCGAGATTTCGAGTTGGCGGGTTTTAATACGTCGTGTTAATTGTCGTAGCTATTTTGTCGTGTATTCCTCTTTTTGACTTTGCGGGACAAACAGTCGAAATAACGACATATTGAAGGCAAAAACACAGCAAATAAATGACGTAAACACGACAATATAGCTGTCGATCTGTAAATAAAAAACAATCCAAAAAGAACATTTCTAAAAGATCTCCAAATTAAAGCAACTTGATCCACTTGCTCCAGTGCATGTCCATCTTGACCAAGTTATGATTTGGACAGTCATGATAAAAGAGAAACTGAATAGTCTAGACATAAAATGTGTAAGCTTTGGCTAAACGATTGTACACAAGGCGATCTATTAAGATTATTCAGTCTATATAAACAACTGAACGTCAGGTCATACACAGTTTTGACCTGAGGCTGCTATAAAATCCTGCTTTGAAGAGGACCAAAATATTACACATATTACACGCGGTTAAACCTTCATTTTGGAATACATAAGGTAAATATATTATACAGACATTTTATCGGGATTTATAGACGATTAAATGTAGCATACAAATGTATTTACCGTGTTAAACTTGAGTCTGTGTGTTGTGTTTGCAATAAAGATGTTTTTAAAGCTATTTGATATAAACAAATAGATATATATATATATATATATATATATATATATATATATATATATATATAAACGAAAACATAACCCAAAATTGATTTCAGTAAAAAAAGTCTTGAAAATATGCCAGTTTTGAAAGTAAAGAAGATCATGATATGTTTGAAGTATGAAACAGTGCTAGTATCATTTCTAACAAAATGAAAAGCATCTTGTAGAACCCAAAGTTAAGTCATCATTTACATCTCACTATTAGGGTAAAATAAATGCAATCGCATAGAGACTTACACTGATACATTTTATACATTTTAAAATTCAGTGTGTAAAGGAATAATTCAACCTTTGTATGAATATTATTGTAGAAAATACGGCATAATTTATGCATGGCTTGATTTTCTAATCACTATTTTGAATTAAGTTTTTAAATGAATGTTCAAACCTTTTTTTATGAATATCACCATAGAAATACAGTCTTCGTTATGCATGATTTGATATCCTACACGGAAATGAACTGTTTGTTTAACATGAACATATCAGATGTGTACATTTATTGACGATTATGGGTGTCAGTCCCTAAGATCGTGAGTATTGTTGCGTGTCTTACAGTAATGTGGTTTAAAACTTTTTTTGAGCAGAGACATCTTTGTTTAGTTGTTACCAAAGCATGAAAGATATATATTGCTGTTCAAAATATTAAAAAAAAGTTTTGGGGTACTCGCGCGTTAAATTAAGATGCGCTACAAACTTGATTATTCTTTCGTCGTTTCCGCGTGTCTAAAATTAGACTTTAGTATTTAAGTTACATATTTAGATGTTAAATATACGCTGATACCTTTTCTGTAAATAATACGAAAATGTCTTTGCGTTTACATACAAAATATCAAATGGACCTTTACAGATGGCGAAGGAAGACATTTTAATAAATTATTAATTAAAAGAAAAAATACAAATAAGAAAAAGAGAAAAAAGAAGTTTTAAATAAAAGGTTTTTCCATTTAAAAAAAGAAATATCTATTGTCTACATTTAGACTTACGCCGTTTGTCTTTTCGAGATCATTTTAGCCCACACAAGTTCGTTCGATTTCATTTGTAGTCGAGTTCTTCAGTACTATTCAATCCACGATAGCGTTACGAGTTAGTCATAGTTACGTTCACAGTAGGCTCTCGCCTAACCATCCCACGGAATAGTCTAACCTCAATATATTGTATCTCTCTTAACTGTCTAAATACATCTGTTAGCTGCAATAGACACCAAACATGTTTGGCTATACGTTTCGCTTTCTGTACAGTTATTCCAGCGAACAATAAAAAGTATATCTGCCTTCCAATGGGAAGTTAGACTGGTATCAGTCTTTTGAGTCTTCATAAACAATCAAACAATAGTCCAATCAGTTCTTTAACGGCATTTTCATATAGTTTATACAACATCTCCTACCTCTGACCTAGGGTCGTATTCCAGTAGCATCTTAAGTGATTTCTTAAGTATTTTTACTTAAGTCCAACATTTTTAATCATCATCATCCTGTCAAAAGTGATCGATTGTATGTAATTTCATCATCATTATAGAAAATGGTCATGGAAGATTTAAGAAATATTCAACATGCTGCAATGCTCATTCACTTTTTTAAGTTATCTTCTTAAGGATATTGTTAATTTTAAGGAAAATCTTAAGATTTGACTTAAGATGCTACTGGAATATGACCCCTGAACGACTTGACAAATGCGATCAGTTGTTGTCAGTATTCTGGCCACATCTGTAATTGCCATGAAATATGAAATCATTGAAGATGTCTTAATGATGTTACATCACCGTAGACTGACTTCCGTGCCCCAAAACACATCCTAGGTCTGTTAGAGTTTATTTCATGTATTTCTTCAAAGTTTTATTTAAAATGATTGCACGAGTAATAAAGTTTTCAATAACTTTTTATACTAGATATTAAAAACGCAGATTTCATGGACGCAGAGGAATTTCGTCGGCGGGGAAAGGAAATGATTGACTTTGTTGCTGACTACCTCGAGAATATTCGAGACCGTCGGGTTACTCCGGACGTTCAGCCAGGTTACATCCGAGAACTTATCCCAGACCATGCACCAGAGAGTGGAGAAAATTGGGAGGATGTGTTTAAAGATATAGAACGAGTAATAATGCCCGGGGTAAGTGAAAATTATATGTGTCAGGTCACTCATAGACACGAGAGAAGCAACATGCTATGAACTCGATGAAACTTCCTTTTTGTACTTATGACTGTATAGATATGGTACATTCTCAAAGATAACACCTTAACCTTGTTGTGTTAATAGATGCATTTCCAACCTCGCATGATTCGAAGTTTTGCTCTTTACGATTACGTCACTTGATATTAAACTGTTGCAGGTAACACACTGCTATACTTCAAAGTCACACACATACTACATTAGCAAAGACATATCTTAGCAAGCAGTGATTTATTACATTTTATCTGACCCAATTGGACGTATTAGTTTAATATTACTTACTTAAAACAAGAACAGAAAACATGCACTCAAAACAACTGCTCTACTAAACAAAATGAACTAACATTGTCAATGAGTTGTTGAATCATGATTTGCCAGAAGATTACCAAAGAACTTACAATTTTGTGTGACCTTGGCATGCGTTTTTAGTATTTTTTTTCTTTAACATCTATTATAGTGTCACAGAAGCTGCGATATACAAATTAATATGACTATGAAAATTTACTACAATGTTATAGGTCACACATTGGCAACACGCCAATTTCCATGCATATTACCCTGCTAAAACGTCATATCCTGCCATATTAGGGGACATCTTGTCAACATCTGTTGGATGCATCGGGTTTACATGGGTAAGATATTGAAATAAAGCAATCTTAACTGTTGACGTGATTTATCTCGTACATATCTTTAGTATTTCTTATAAGTACGTGTACGTTTCACCAATTTCACTATCAAACGGTATAGGAACATGTACATGTACGTAACTGCGTCTAAAGGAAAAGAACGTCAAAATTATAATTGAAATTGTTTTTTTTTACAAAACGGACTGAGTTAATCTTACTTGAATCTTACAAAACATGTGATTATAAAACTGATCAAGCAGATTTCTAGCAACTGACTGCATGAACATGGAAATGATCGAAACAAGCTTAATAAAGTGAAACGGTGGAATATAGTCGTGAAACTGTTTTCTTTTGAAGGGTTTCCTTGAGATTCTTGATTTGTATACATTTATTGAAAACAAGTAATAAAAAAGAAAACTAGCAGCGCATTTAAACTGCCATTGCAACTGACTGCAGGCTTCGAGTCCAGCATGTACGGAACTGGAAGTTGTGGTACTTGATTGGCTTGGGAAAATGTTGGATTTACCGGAGGAGTTTCTCTCGGATTCTGGAGGCAACGGAGGCGGTGTTATTCAGGTAATATACGATGGTGCCTTATACAAATATGCCATGAAAAAATGTAATCATCACATTTATTTACATATTCATACACATTTGTTATATTTTTATTCCGAAAAGAAGTCCCTTTAACTTTCTGAATTGTTTCGAACTTTTATTCGAGATTTTGTCATGCTCGAACGAGACGGACAGCAATTAGTTGAACGCTGCCCACCATCTTCAACAGGGTGGACTGGGGTAAGTTGCCCAATGACACATGTGGTCCGACTGGAATTCAAACCAGGGTGGGCCTTAACCACTAAGCTATCGAGGCAAACGATCCTGTCCATATTGTAAAATGCGATTTATCCGACAGGGCACAGCATGTGAGGCGACGTTGGTTGCCCTTTTGTCAGCGCGTGCAAGAGGAATAATGAACTATAGAAGGAAATACCCTGATCAACACCTAGAGGATGGTGAAATTATTGCAAAATTTGTAGCATATTGTTCCGACCAGGTATGTTTCATTATTATATTATCTTAGTAAATTTCAGGACAAAGAACTATCCATTTTTAGCTTTGGACAATTCCGATTATTTTTGTATGATTGCTCTAACAAATGATCAAAACAATCTGGCATAAGTTTAAACATACACTTCACTTAATTTATAGAGACATGTTATAAAGCATGTAATAGAAGCAAATACTCAAATGGCATATCTAACTATGAATAAGGTAACCGATGCAGGTCCATACATTACAATTGTTCAAAATCTATGAAGACCGAAGTTGACATATTAAAGTCATGTTTACATTGTAGCTAGTTGCCTTTTGGCTGACTATATCGCATTATCAAAATGTAACTTTTCATTTTCAATATTTTGTATTACAAATCAAGTCATTGCTATAACAAAGTAACAAAAAGTGTAAACTATTAATTTAGTAAAAGAAAGAAAACTCTTTATAGAAAAACAGGCTGCACTCCTAAATTTACAACCAAAATAAATTAGTTAAAGTCACTGAATGAATTGGTAAGGAATAGCGACTTTGCGTTCGAACAAAAATATCCAAAAATATAAAACTTAAGAGTTTACAAAAATTTTTCTTAATCTGTACTATGCAATGCATATTAAATGGTTATAAATGTTTCATATTTTAATTAGTTTATACAGGTATATGTATATGAAATGTTTGCTCTTAATTCGCCTTTGAGGCCCATTCGTCCGTCGAGAAAGCAGGGTTGATTGCTTCTGTCAAGATGAAACATCTAACGAGCGACGAGTTCTGTTCCTTACGCGGTCAGACACTGCAGGAGGCAATTAATAAAGACATGAGTCAAGGTCTTATACCCATATTTGTAAGTATATAAGAAGAAAAAGAAAACACATAAAGAACTATAGCTAATGTATTTCGAATACCATACTGATATATACTTAGTCCGTGTGCAAGTGTCGAATAAAGGCCATCAAGCAATGAACCCTTACGATGTTTGCCGATTTAAAACTGGATCGTTTGTATCTGCTAGTATATCTCGTCGCGTTCATTGAATCAAAATGTTTTGTAAAATATATTTTTCATTATTAAACATTTTAAGGATGTTAAAATGAAAGGACTATGTATTTGCTTTAGGTCATGCTTTATTAACAAGACTGAATATTAGGTCAATAGATCCGACTCTTAGGTGTCATAAAACAACTGACAGATCTTTAAATAGTCATTTTACTCAACCCAGTCTCCGGAATAAAAATAATTGCGAAGAGACAATAACTTTAATTTGCCTTGAATTGTCATCTGATATCTCCTATAGGTTTGTGCTACGCTCGGAACGACAAGTTCCTGTGCCTTTGATAATGCGCTGGAAATTGGAACGGTTTGTGAGTATTGACATATCGATATTGAAAATAATGTCTATGTTTGTCTATACTTGAACAATTGCCCGGTATTCATATTGCATGTTAATTTCTAACGTTATTGTACCCGGGAACATAGCGTCATATAGTTTTGTTCAATATATACAAGAAATGATAAAATTTTACTACTATCCTAAGCGACGCTATGACTTCATCAAATATGTTCTACACAGCGTCATATATGAAGCCAATCTTACCCATTTGTGACAATTGTATCAGATATACTTGTTCAGCTCTAATGATCCTGGGCTCTCAGGTGTTGCAACGTAAAACGGTCATCAGCGTCCTAACACTTTAGTATTTGTAGGCTTTTTCGTTCATTGTTAATATGTAGCTTTGATGTTTTCACTTTGGCATTCAATTGAAAAGTCGTTCTTTACTTGGTACCCTTACGCTGACGTTTGGAAAATGTTTTATCAAGAAATCAAACAAATAGTTTAGAAATCTCAGTTATGTTTTTCGAAAATGTTGATACCATTGAAAGGCCCTTAAGGGTGTTTCTCTTGGTGCTCTGCCTTCTGCAAATGCATTGAGTACATACGTTTTTTGGTTCTCAAGGTTTGCTTTTTATATATTTATACACGAGCATTTTTGTGTTTTACATACCATGCCTTTTGTTTCCATTGCGTGTGTTAGAGATTCACCTAGCAGGGATTACTTTTATTTACACTGTCCTGTGACTTTGGAACATGGTGGGGGTAAGACTGAGGTTGGGTGCGCACCATAAACCGGTTTAAGCTCCCCAGTGGTGTTTTTGCCACTGAACGTTCCAAGGCGGTGCTCCACTGTGTTCCTTTAATTGTTCGTTTTGTCCTCGTGTGTTTGCTTTGTATCCTAGTGTGTGTTGGTAGTGTATGTTTGTGTGTGTACATGATTGTGTGTGTGTGTGTGTGTTGTGTATGTGTGCGTGTGTGTGCGTGTGCGTGTGTGTGTGTATGTGTGTGTGTGTGTGTTGGTGGTGTGCACTTCTGGGTGCTGTGGGGCTCGTTTTGGGGAGGCTGCGTTTTTGGTACGTGGCATTCCCTGATTGATATTATTTTTGTTTTCAAAATTAGTTGTTGTGTTACACAATGTACTCTTACAGGTGATAAGGAAGGTGTATGGATGCACATTGACGCGGCCTACGCTGGCAGTGCATTCATTTGTCCAGAATTCAGACCGTTACTAGAAGGGGTTCAAGTAACGTGAATTTATTTTTTAAGTTTCAGTTTAAAATTTATTTTTTAAGTTTCAATTTAAAAGTGTACTGATTTGAAAAACAGGCTGTAAGTAAACTTTGTAACAAAATACTCTCACGAACAAGTAGTGCTATGAGTAATAAAATATTAATATCGATTTGTGACTTAAATGTACAGGTTACGCAAGTTTTGAGAGTAGAAATTTTAAAGTTAAAATAGCAATGTCGTCATTGATGTCTTCTTTTAAATTTTCAGTATGCAGAATCATTTAACTTCAATCCACATAAATGGTTAAACGTAAACTTTGACTGTTCTGCACTGTGGTAAGAATTCATTTGTTATAAGAAATTGTGAAGTGTAAAGATTTTCATACGGTCATGGCGACACGAGTATTGGATGAATGAACGTTTTAGTAATTCTATTTTTCATATGAAATACAAAATTTACAACGTAATATTTCAAGAAAGGCAACTAATGATGTATCATGTTTTAATAGTTAAAAGGGTCAAAAAATGTTGCATATTCTATGAAAAAGAGCTGTTGCAAACATTTAGCAGCATTTGTTTTGTGTGACAGGGTTAGAAATAGCGAGCTGATAAGTGAAGCGTTTAATGTGGACCCTTTATACCTCAAACATGACAACCAAGGGAAAATGCCAGATTACAGGGTAACTGTTGAGCACATGACTATTCTATTAGTATACAAAACGATACAGGGGAAACTTGCCAGGATTAACTTTGTATGCAATTAGCCAAGTTCCCGTAATTGAATATTTGAAGAAACTACTTTTTCAATTACAAGTTAATTCCTGTTCATGCATAAATAGTTTGTCCTCATTTGCATTTCTGCACACGTTGCTACCCCTAACACTACCGCTTCTCATTTTGTTGACCCGCTCCTATCCCGCTTTTGAATATTGAAAACCAAATATGTATACGGAATGAACTTTAATCTTTAAAAATGACTTTTAAAAGTTTACATTTTAATCACATTTAAAAACAATTAAGATATAAATAAGAAGAAAGTTTATTCTGATTTGTCTTCACTTGCTGTATTGAATGAAATGTTTTATCTTTTTACCTTTAAGCATTGGCACATTCCACTGAGTAGAAGCTTCAGATCATTAAAACTGTGGTTTGTTCTGAGAATGTATGGTCAAAAAGGTCTACAGGAATGCATCAGAAAAGTATATTATTATTTTTGATTAGTGCCTTAGAGATTATTTACATTAAACAGATGACATTAGTGACCTTTGATTTTCTTAATTTGAGTTTTATATGCTACTGAATCATTTTCAGTTTCATTTAATTCTGAAAAAAAACTGTTGCAAGGGTGTACGCTTTCAATATGCCGACATTGGTTGCTTTTATCTTGAAAGCTTTTGATAATGAAAATACAGGTACAAGGCTTTCAAACGGGTCTTTTAAGCGGTTAGAATGTGTATGGAACTTGAAATCTGTAATATTCCTAAGTACACATTTCTGTTATCATGACAATCATACTGTATGTCAAATTGTTTACTGTTATTTTTAGATCAGTAGTTAAAGAAAGAAACAAAGAAATATATAAATGTGTAACACTGAAACGTTGCTGAAAATACGTTTAATATTACACAAACGGACTGTCTCAGGTAGTTCGAAAGAGTAAAAAGGAGCAATGTAAACGCAAACATATGAATTATGTCGAGACAGTGAGAATTTTTGCATTACAAAGTTTTGAGTTTTACACATTTCAGGATGTACGACTCGCACATGAATTTGAAGATCTAGTAAAGACGGATGATAGATTTGAAATTACTGCAAAGGCATTTATGGGCTTTGTCGGTTTCAGACTTAAGGTACGCTTTATTATTCGTATGTTCAGTACTACATGTATTTTTTTCAAAATAATCTAAATCAAGGTGCAACTCTCTTATTCTATAATAGAATGAACTCCTTGAAATTCAATCTGTTGTTGTTTTCTTTTTTGCCGTTTTGTTTTTAAAATCTAAATCGCCGAAAAGCAACAATATAATCTTGAAAGGTTTTAGAATTATAATCATGGTTTACATCAAACACTCTTACAAGTAACAAAAATTAATCACTTAAGTTGAATGTAAATTTCATGGCTACTTAATGAATTTTACAGATAAAATTTTTATTGTCAATTTCAGATATCGAATGAAGTGAACGAAAAACTGCTTAAGGCAAGATGGTCGTATATATATGGTGCCTGCAAAAGTAAAAGACATATATTTCTTGCGATTTACCATTTGTGGCCCCAGGTCAAATTCAGAGGATATGTTGTTTGCGTGGAAGGTTATACAAGAAGTTACGTCGAATGTTTTACATGACGAAACTATATGAACTTTGGTAGTGCAAATCAGCGATGCACTCTTATGACATTTGCTACTTGAATTTTAAAGATACATAACGAATATCGTTTTTATAAAGATGAACTTATTAAGATGCAAAATTTAATAGTAAAATGAATAGAATTTCGAAGTTCTGCTGTTACTGAAGCTTAGAAGGATCAAATATAATCTAATTCATATGATATACATTCCGCAAAACAATGATTACGGAATTATCTTCTAGTAGGTGAACGAATTGTACAGCTCAGCATACATACAGAGGCCATAATGTAGGTTAGGTTGAACTCTGTGTTACCTGTACATATACCTTGTAGCCATCATAACGTTCATTTTTTACTTTTTATAACTGTATTGGATAGATTTGTTATCGCTGTTTCGTGTATCATATTTTTTTAGAGACAATTACAAAAATTACGAAAGGCCAGAAACAAATATATTTTTCAAATAATGTTTATTCTTGTTTTTACTTATTGATGTCATCTGAGTATAGTACAGTGTTTGTGTGTGTCGAAAAGGTGTTGAAGGTTTTATAGTGTCTGTTACAAATCAGTAAACTATAATTTGTTGCGTTTTGTTAGTTTTTCCAAATTGTAAGTTTTCGTATCTTTATATTGCATTTCATTTTCAAAACAAGCTACATCAGGCAATTCTATATGGCCAACCTACGCTTTAGAAAGTATTAAATTTCAGAAACCTTTTCGGTTAAACACCATGTATTTATACTTTTTAACTTTGTATCTCTTACAAAAGAGACGGGAGCATATTTTAGACATTGGGTCTTTTGTTAGACGATTAATCAAATTCTGGTTAACATTTGCTCATATAATATGCCCTAAGAAAAATGTAAAATACAATATGTGGGCCAAACACGACAACAAGTTTCGAGACGGATGAACAGTCATAAATTTGATATATATAATTTCAGCGATCCGGCATTTGCTAGTAATGTTGCTACCCATTTTAATAGCTTTGATCATAATATGGATGATTTTAGCTTTTTACCAATTGATGTTGTTAAGAACGATTTGGACAGACTGATGCGCGAGACTTACTGGATCCATACTTTAAATACAACTTGGCCCAGTGGTATGAACAGTAGCGTATTATTTGATGTGTGAACTTAACATATCTTATATTCATTAGTAATGTTTTTTCATATAGACATGTTTGGTTTTATATTTATTTATCGTGTATTGAATAAATACATTTCTTTTTAATAAAACCCGCCGCATCAGTCTGATCCATATTTATATTATAAACCTTACGTTGTTTTTCATCACGCGGACGTTCGCGTCCTTTTTTAACGGACGTGACGTCTTTTTGTTTTGTATACTGCATGTTGTATATTTTCTGACGAAGACATAAAGTCGAAACATGTAAACTGAAAACTTCGTGTTGTCTTGATTTTATTTATACTAAGAATATTTCGTCATTTAAAACACAAATTGAAAGTAATTTCCACAGTTTCATACCGGTTTAACCAGTTTGCCAACAAATTATATACGCTTTCGTCATTTGAGATATGACCCTGCAAAACCTTGACCAATGCTTATAAGTATGCCAACAACCAAAAAATAAGTCCGAATACCCTGATTCGTCATGCCATTGGCCTTAATCCTGGTTTCAGAAACTGAATATCGTTTGTGTCAAGAGTGTTTGAAGTTGAATGTATATTGTAAAGGCTTATCACATATCAAGTGCAATGAAATAATGGCAAATTATGTTCGAGGCGGAATACTTGGTGTATATCAATGTTGAAACAAAGTTATGTTAAAAGGTTACAGTTTCAAACACAAAAGCTCAAAGAAAATATGTTCACACATTCTTTTAGTATCACTTGTTTAAATGATTGGACGACGAAATGAATTTGGTATCACACGGCTTCAAGGGACCGTCACTATCAACATCCCTGATTGCTTAAAATAACGTTTCGTCCAACGAAGGGTAACATGTATGCCCTATAGCATCTACTATTAGGATTGAGCGTTCTCTAAATCGCCGATTGTACGTAAAATACGTATAAATATAAAAGAAGGTGGGCTATTTTGCAGGTTTTTAAAAAAATATATTTTTAAACGTTTTAGTATTTGAGTATTAAAGTAAGTAGCACATTTTAATAAAATGCGCATATTCTGTGACTAGGACAACGCTATTTTTGGCAGTTATTTGCGACTGTTTGCATTATATATTGTTCTACATTTTGTGTAACAAGAACGAAAATGACAGCGATATTTTGTAAAATGATGTATGTGACATGAGGTAACGACTTTGAAGTGCAGCACCATAATTTTAAAATTAGAAACACAAGAAATGCACATGCAACTTAACGCATTACTGACTAGTGTTCAGTCACGCTCTCCGGTCAGCTGTAAGTCGTTTACTATAGAAAACTAGAATAACTGATTTCCGAATTATTGAAAACGTTTTCATCTGTCAAACTTTTATGACGAATGGAGTTTGTATGTACAATATATTAAATTAAAATAAAGAGTAATAAAGAAATACAGCAACAGTCCGGTTAATTCTGGATCACCCCTGAGGCTCGTATACTTAACAACTTTTAAAACTGAAATTATGCTGGCATTTTGTAACAAACTTGTTGAATAAAATCAAGGAGTGGCAAGTTTGGCTATTTCCGACGATCACACAGACTCAAAACTCATGACGTATATAAATGTATCGGGAAGCCAGTGTTATATCTGAGATTTGTTGAGCCATGCTAATTAAGTGGAAATACGGTGTGTAAGTAAAAGGAAACTAAAACTTCATTTTTAGCTCACATGGCACAAAGTGTCAGGGTGGGCTTTATGGACCACTCACGTCCGGCGTCCGGCGTACATCGTGTAGTTTGTCGATAAACCATCTCCTTCACACAGGATCGCTGAAAACATTTGTGAACTATTGATGAAACTAGGCAAAGGGTGTTTCTTTCATAAGGCGCTACCAAAGGTGTTCAGCGAATCCCATTCCATGAATAAGAAAAACTTTTAAAATCTTCTTCTTCAAAACCGAAATGCACAGAGCTTAGATAATTGGTGTGTCGAAGTGTCTTGAGAACCTCTATTAAGAACGCGTGGGTAAAATTCGGCGAGTCAGATATTTTACATGGCAATATATACTTTAAAAGTTTAAAAGTTCAACCGGGCATTTGACGGATATTGTGTCGTAGTTGCAAGTGTAATTTGGAAAAGTCAAGAACATTATTGTTTTATTCATTTTTATACATATCAGGTTTGTCAGATATCTGTAAAAGTTTAAAATGTTGTATATGATGTGAAATTTTGTATTTATTTTTTTCGCAATCACCGAGGCGTGTTAACCAATTAACCCAAAAAATTACAATTATCTTTTCCTATTTCATGACGTGTATGCTATCATTATACGCAAACAAATTGACTATTATATGTTATTTGGTTTTTGAAGTGGTATATGGGGATATATCACCCGCCTAGACTTATATTACCCGAGCCGTTAGGTAATATATCCCCATATATCACACCAAAAAACAAATAACAATTTTATTACCCTTCCCTGTCTCAAATATTAAAAGATTCCGTTTATGTTTTATTTATTTAACGATTGAACGTAACCAGACGTTCAAATCCCCTTATGATACCTCAATGTCACTGCATGACATCACAAATCAGCACGGACTTAAACTTTGACGTAGTGTACGCGGCGAACAAGCTCACGTTCAGCAAGGGGTACAGTAACGGGGTTATGTCAAGTGTATATTACCGGCTTGCCCGTAAATATCAAAATCTATAAACGTATCGTTGACCAATCAGAATACCGCAAATTTCATGGAAGGGTAATAACGTAGCATATTAAGTATAAGTAAGTGTTCAGTTTGATGCAGTTACGAAAAAAAATGGTCAGGCAAGGCGAATGCCGCGTGACCAATGGATTATAGTAAATGTTTCAAAAAGAACATCAATCTTCTACTTTAGTGTTTGAAATTATTCTTTTTATGAATCAGCATTTTTCCCTTATTTACTGACTCGGTATATTTCAAGTACTAAGTATGTTTTGTAATGTGGCGTATGATGTCAGTTATATTTAAGGATTCTTAGTGTTTGAAAAAAAAATGTTCGTCCAATCGCAGTACAGTAGTCGCTGCAGTTTAATTTGGGTAAATCAATAACTATTTACCGAATTTGTAAATAGGGGAACATGCTGATTTACAAAAGATAGTTTCAGACACTAAATAGGTAAATGTTGATACAATGTACATGTACATTTACTACAATAAACTGACCGCGTGACATGAACCGCGCCTGACAAATTTATTTTCGTAAAATGCATCAAAATGAACACTAACGCTTTACATTAGTATTCAGTAAAAGTAAAAATACTAGTAAACTGAAATCACCACTTTTCTCTTGTTTTGAATAAACATGTATATAGGAGACTGATCGTAGACGAAATATGTGCACGCGTTTAAAAGGAACAGGTGTATACAGCCGTGGCTGTAATCCTGTCGCATTTCACATTAGTTTAACCTCGTCTATGCACCTTTCTTTCTGACAAAAAACCGATACATCTGTCGATACAGCAAGTGGAAGAATCCATTATAGAATTACCGCTTAAATTAGGGGTGTCATTAGTACGTTATTAAAACCTTTCTTTGCGTCTTTGGAGATCGTATGTATAAGGTAAAACAAAATTCAGTGGATTTAAAATTACTAGTGATTGAACATTTAGTCAATAGCTTGGAAGGAAACAGAGACACGACAGGTTGTACGGCACGCAATTCAAGATCACTATAAATAACATGTGTTACTCAATTATAATTGTTAATAGGTTTTGCCGTAAAACCAATCTACTTCAACATAGTTTGAAACTGTAGACTCAAGGTTACTTACGTATAGTGTCGTATTCTTCTGACAAATCCAATGCCCTGCCGAAATCTTAGTGAAAATACTGAGATAAATCAAATTCCCAGTATCTATTTGCAGTCTACATGTACTGCAACCCCGACAGTGAACACGGAACTTTTCGAATGTGCATAATTGTAGTTTCACTTTCAAAGCCTATAAGGGCTGGGGTGTTGAGTAACAGAAAAAAATGCAAATCAATAAAAATTTGAACATGAAAATGAAACGAAAGACATGACAGACGGATAATATTATCTTGTATACAATTTGTTTATTTTATTTACATATTATACATGATGAAGTTATGGAAATTCGTGAATGAAATAACACTAATATTTAACAGCTCGCATTACAAAAAATAATGCGACAGCGTACATAAATCAAACTTGAAAGCATCACAGCGGGATGTGTTGAGCCAGACCTTGTTATATATATGTTTACTTTACGTTTCGGTGTAAAACATACAATGAATGATAAAGAAAATATATTTTAACGAATTTCATAACAATAAAACGACGGGTGAACGACAAACTATTTGTGCTTAAAAGCTGAATGCTTTTAACACGAATGTACATGTCGTCATTGTGACCGCTATATGCATATGTAGTGTCGCGTGCCAATGTTTTCGGTGTCATTCGTTATCATGATAGTAATTAGTATTACAGTTCTAAAACATATCAACTCGAGACTGCATGCAAGTTGGTGAAAGCACAAGAAGTTCACGGAACTATTTAATGTATGCTATAAAATGTATACACGAGTAGATCTACAAAAAAACAACAACAGAAGAAAAACCTGTACTCATTCGATCACATTCCGGGGAGCTGTATATGTAGGTCTCGGGGAAAGTTTCTGTAGACACTCAACGATGTAACACTTCTATTTGCATAAAGGATGTCTGTTCACACCATGCTCGTTAAACATGCCTGCTGCACAGATTTATTTAAATGTGTCCATTTTACATTGATACCATAAGAATGGGATTGTAGTATCGTTTTGATTCGTGGGATCGTATTCTATTCAGTCACGGAAAGTACCTATATTTCCGTTTGTAACGAATTTTGTTGAACAACAACATCAAATCTTCGTTTGTAACGAATTTTGTTGAACAACAACATCAAATCTTTACTATGGACGATAAAGAGCATTGAGATGTACATGCATTTATTTACTTTAAAAAAAATGCAACTCATAAAGGTCGGGTAGTACACTTACTGACGTTGTATTTATCGATCGATACCTGGCTACTGAGGTACATGGTACACCCCTATTTGTCGCGGTTATTTATAATAGAATATTCCACTTAAAGTTGTATCGGTATAGCGTTTGTGTATGATAGTATACTATACCGAAATGCGACAGGATAACGGCCACGGCTGTATAATCCTTGACCTCGTTACGCTTATAAATCATGTCCATTTATTGACATAAACTGTACATGGCGGAAAACAAGCTGATAACACTTGTGACCTTGATAAATTGCTATCGCTATTTAATCAACTATTCCCTGTAAGGACATGGTCAAGTGAAGTTGTGTAAAAACTGGATGAAGTTGTTTTACCTTTAGTTATCTTTTTATGAAAGTGAGTACAAACAATTTTATGTATTTAACGTTTCATTTTTGCTCCTTAATTTTCAGCTAAAACTGTCTTTAATTATTCTTTAACTGCTGCATAAGAGTCTTGCTGAATTTACCATGTTGGCGAATTGTTATTTTCAGTTTGCAGAACGGGCTAAGTTTACATTTAGAAAATGAAATTGCATTATTATACATTTTAAACACATTAAACACAATAAGATGTTGTAACATGTGTGTTATTAGGCCAATATGTGAAGTAGTGCTGTTTTCACGTTATCAAAAGTCAAATGTAAGTGTATATTAATCATGAATGCTTAAAATGCATTTTCTATCTTAAAGGTCCATTACTAAGACCAAATCGAATTTTGTTTTAAATCTGCAATTATAAGAGGGAAATACTGTTTGAAGCTTCCAAAACTTTACAATAGTCGTGGAGTATTTCTTCGTTTGAAATACTGCTGCCGAAAAACGAGTGAATGTTTTTGTATTTCCTTAGATTGACCTGGTCTTTTTGCATTTTGTAAACAGTCAGATACATACGTTGTACATCATTGGAAGTAAAGTTCTTTCAACTATAATACAAAATAGGCATGCTTAATCATGTACAACCTATTAACAGCCGCTCTCTCGGAGACTTCTGGAAAAATACAAAGATATTTGAAAACTGGAAAATCTACTTTCGTGTTTGAAAAAGCAAACTATAATTTATTAATTCTTTTGTTAAACTCGCATTTTCAGCACAATATGGTCACTTTCGATGCAGTATGTCATATATTTCTTTCTGAGAAGACGCCCTTTACAATTCCAGATTTAAAAGCGAATTCGACTTGGTCTTAGTAATGGACCTTTAATGTTTTTATTTCTGTTTAAGTCTGATCTGTTGTGTTTTATGATATAAGTTGCATTCTATGATTAATAATTTGTTTTTAACGATATAGAAGTTAGTTGTTGGTTTTGGTGTAATATCACGTTATAATTTCACCGAGTGGGCACCAAAAGTGATATTTTCACGAGTGGCGCAGCCACGAGTGAAAATAACTACTTTTAGTGTTCACGAGTGAAATCAACGTGATATTACACCGATACCAAAAATGTTTCTGTTTATTTTATGGTTAAAACTCTACATTTGTTGAGTTTGTTTCTATAAGATATCAAAAATTGCCGGAAACGTCATCAGAAAACATAGCACAAATGAAGTCATTTTAACCACGTCATCGTCGCACGGTTTCCAGCATTAATTACGCTCGGTATACTTTTTGACGTTAATCCGGGTTAAAGATTGCAAAAACAGTGAAAATAAAATTGGTAATCCGCTGTTTCAAAACTGTGGATGATCACTTTTATATACCTGAGAAAACTCTAGAATTCACTGGAAAACATAAAATGAAAATGTTTTATGTTACGTTAATCCCTTTTGAATCGGTCTAATGGCCCATGCAAATGAAAGTCGTTTCTGAAAAATAATCGATCAAATGAAATGACGTAACATGTCATATCAGGTGCTCGGAAAGTCTATATCAGTAATTAGATAATAGGATCTCGGTACGAAAGTAGATTACTATTCCTGTAACTGGGGAATAAAATGGATAAAGAAACGCATAATAACAAATGTGTATCAATTTTCGAACGATAACAGGGAGTTTTGGCCGAGTTGAAACATGGTATAGAATAAAAAAGGCGCACACTTTGGCGTATACTAAATAAATAAGGTTACTCGTACAAGAATATGGCACACAAATGTTGAAGTCATCTCCCATACACATACTGTTTCATTAAGTTCTACGCTTTCGTCCGATATAGGTTTTACCTTTTTTTTATATTTACAAAAATGTAATTTAATCGATTTACTGTTATTCAAACCGCATAGTATAAACATTTTGCATCCTTTAAATTGAAATAGTTTAGAATCCCATTCGACTGATGCGTACAACAAACTTAACCAGGTCTCTTAAAACAACATGTTCTTGGTGTCCTTAAAAATCCTGTGTCAGGTTTTATGAATTGATAAATTTAGACTGTATTCAATATCAGCCATCAAAATGCTCCTTGCTCCCTCAGTAGAATCTCACTTAGTAACCACTTAATACTTACCCTTTGTAGAGTCTCACTTAGTAACCACTTAATACTTACCCTTTGTAGAGTCTCACTTAGTAACCACTTAATACTTACCCTTTGTAGAATCTCACTTAGTAACCACTTAATACTTACCCTTTGTAGAGTCTCACTTAGTAACCACTTAATACTTACCCTTTGTAGAATCTCACTTAGTAACCACTTAATACTTACCCTTTGTAGAATCTCACTTAGTAACCACTTAATACTTATCCTTTGTAGAGTCTCACTTAGTAACCACTTAATACTTACCCTTTGTAGAATCTCACTTAGTAACCACTTAATACTTACCCTTTGTAGAGTCTCACTTAGTAACCACTTAATACTTACCCTTTGTAGAGTCTCACTTAGTAACCACTTAATACTTACCCTTTGTAGAGTCTCACTTAGTAACCACTTAATACTTACCCTTTGTAGAGTCTCACTTAGTAACCACTTAATACTTACCCTTTGTTGAATCTCAATCAATACCCCTTCTTTACACGCCGTTCAATAGAATCTCTTAATTACTTAACCTTCAGTGGAAAATCACTCAATATTCTCTTATTACTTGCCTTTAGATAATAGTTTAAAAAACAATTCATCGCCACAAGGTGTATCTACAGGACATATCATGACATTAATATAAAACTGCAACATAATGCATGTTATTTTTCAGTATGTCTTCTCTTCGCTTTCAAGATAAAGTTGCCATAGTAACAGGCGGTTGTCTAGGTATTGGGAGAGGTTGCGTCGACGTTCTTGGTAGTATTTAGCAATTTACTAAATGTATTGCATTTTTCGTCTATTATAACATGCATGTATGTTGAAATTTGCAAAATTATTGCATTTAAGGGCGAGATTTAAGTTGTTTTGGAAGGCGGTTTTGTGTAAATACGGCATACTACAAAGATCTCTAGTATTTCATTTTTGTATTCGCAAAAATAGTGTGTCATGTGATCAGTACTGTTACTGTTACTCAAAACATGTGTTATAAAGAGCTGATTTCAATAGGTGAAACTTATTCGTGTCTAGTCCAGTTTTATGACTATGAAGTGAAAATTTGCTGAAGAAAAACTTTAATTAAGATGTCCTTGTTTTGTGTTCTGTGGCGTATCTACAAAATACACATTTACTGGGAATATATTTAACTTGGCGAAAGCGTTGCATTTAATACACACATTTGGATGAACTTTGTATATCACATTTATTCAAAATTATATGATTGCTTCGTCTGTATGTTGAATTATCTGCTAGCAGATGCTGTGTTTGCTTCTTCTTTTTACATTCATTATTTTTCAGTTGAAAATGGCGGAAAGGTTGCTGTTTTCGACATAAGAGGTAACTTTAGTATTAGAAGTAATTCGTTTCAACATAAACATTGATGCAATTCATAGGAAACCATATACTATCAAAATATATTGTTCATTATCAAACATGAAGAGCTGATGAAACTCTTTGTTTTGTGTCGCGATACTAACATGTAATAGAAAGTGTAATGGTAAATTTCTTTGTGACAAAACTATTCAAACACATCTTACGTCAAATCGTACTAGATGCCGTTTGCAGTTATGCAAAAGGGAATTATGATATTGTAAGGGATTTATTTTAAACCTACAGTGTATTTCACTCAAATTAATTTTTGGCCTTAATCAGTATTATTGCGTCCTACTTTTCTTGCAACGTACTGGTATACACACACCACTATTATACTGTGGCCTTCGTCAAAATGTACTCATTAAAAAAAGTTTGCTATAAAGCCCTTTTGCTTTAACAAAGCTTAGGCATATGAATGTACCTAAGTAACGAATAAAACAATATCTCCCGTAGGAATCGCTAAAAAAAAGATCGAAATCAATTGAAATATTCTTTGAATATACGTTTCAGACATTGTTTTAATTAGATCGTAAATCTTTGATCCATACCTGTTTCTAAAGCTTGAATACTCATGGTTTTGTTACATTAAATTTTGTAACTTCTTTTTTAATATCTTAAGATGATATATTTTGATTATGAGGTTTTCACTTCCGGTTTTAGATGAAATCGGTTCAACCATGGTATCGAGCGGACCAGGAGAGATTTTATATACTCACTGTGACGTAACAAAAGAAGACGAAATCAAAGTATCTTTAATTAGTTATCTCTACAACAAAACCTGTGCACAATCTTATTTGATAATAAGTCCACATCTTAATTTGCTATCTTTATAGTTAGTGATAAGAGATCAAAAGGTAAAACTTCAAGAATACCAAACAGTGATATAAATATACTTAAGCAAGAGTTAACACTGTTATTACAGTTTATATAAAAACAATATGTTTTGTATAGCGAAAAAACTGTATTTTACAGCATTTGTTCGAACAAGTTTAACATTTACTTACAGAAATCTATAGAATTAGTTGTGCAACGTTTTGGAAAACTTGATTGCTTGGTGAACAATGTCGGATTTCGTATGTACATACTTATATATCCTTAAATTCAAATATATCAGCTCATTCTGTTGAAGTGTATGATTCTTTCCTGTGATTTAGTTCATTTTAGTTTCCGTCAGAGTAAAAGATCAAGCAGAAAGTATGCTGAGACAATTTCCTCTTATTTTTAATTATATGTAGTTTTCTAGAATATCATCAAATTAGCGTAAACATGTCTGGAAACTATAAAAATTCCCATAAATTGTATCAAATGAAATATCTTACATTTGGTGAACGTATTGCAATTGTACAGCTAAAGTGTTTGTCGTGTCTACTGTCCGGTGACGGTGTAAAACAAATTGTTCTTTTGTTTCGATTTTATGCTATTGCTCTGATCATGTCAGCGTTTTGTCGTCAGCAATAACATTGATTAGAACAGTGTAGATTGGACTTGGTTACGATAGCATGCACATGAAGTAATAGTAATTTGTTTACAGTGTCTTTGTATTTATGTCGCATTGTCTCTTCAAGTTATATTCAACTGTTAAAAATGCAAAACAAGTAAAGATATGTTTTACATTCAAACATTCTAGATCAAGGACTAAGCACTATAGATGACCTAACTGTTCAAAGTTTTCGAGAGCTACTAGAAGTGAATCTAATCAGTAATTTTGCAATGAGTAAGGTATGATTTGTTTTAAATTGTTAAACGCACACTGTTTACATATGTCATATGTTTGCGTTACATTTAAGTCGTATATTAAGGTGACAATTTGGAATTATCATTTATTCGGACGTCCGGCATTTTAACCTGTAGGAAATATGTTGAAAAATACTTCTCTTTTTAGAGTCTGATTTCAACATGTTCTGAAAAATGTATTTAAAACGAATCATTTTCATATTTCATTTGGAACATTGTTCTTTCAGTACGCTTTACCACATCTTCGTAAATCAAGAGGATGCATTGTGAACATGTCTAGTGTAACAGCGAATGCTGCGATGAAAAATTCGTCGACTTACTGTGCGACAAAAGTAAGATCAAGTTAAAGAAGACATGAACTAAAATTGTATTTTCTTTGTATCAAGTATCATGGAGTTTTTCAACAGAATGTCTGTGAAAGGGTTATTGATGTCTAGAGTGCATTTGGTTAATGTGAAGGATACATATCTATATCAATCAATTAAGAAGGCTAGCATTTTAGATTAATTGATAGTTATCAAAAAACTAAATATGCTCTATCTCAGAGAAGCGACCGGCAAAAGCTACTGTTTCATTTACCAAAACATTTAAAAATATTATATTTTCATTTGTAAAGAAATTATGTATATCTATGCACTTTTGGAAAGGCCTTTTCAATCTCTAAACAAATTAATCAAAACAAATGATGATGCTCGTGGTAACAAAAACGGAATAGATCACAAAATCTTACATGACTTACAGCTAGAGGGCAACCCACTTTACTACCCCAAACATTCATTTCATTTTATATATAGTTCAATGCTCGGGGTAACCCTTCTTGGTATATTTAAATCAATTACTGTTACAGTTTATTAACATCATTGTACAGTAGGGGGCATACAAGTAGTTTGATAACAAATATCTAAAATATGTGTCACGGTTCCCTCAAACAAGGAATGATGTCTAAAACAACAAATATTTTGTGATCGGGGGCTAATAATAAAGTTTGATAAAAATATCTAAAATATGTGTCACGGTTCCCTCAAACAAGGAATGATGTCTAAAACAACAAATATTTTCAACGGGGGCTAATAATGTACCATAAGCTGCAGGCCTTGTCAAAAGGTATGACACTTTATTATACGAATATTTATTGTCTTACTTCTATTTGTAATTATAAGCACTATCATTTGTTTAGTTTAGAGTTGTTAAGAGTTTGAAGACCTTTTCCAAAATGCATAAGATTAAATACTTTCTACATGCATGTACAATAAAACAGAAATAAAAGTCAGCGTAGTCACGGTGGGGAATCACACAATCAAAATAATCTCTAAACAAAAGTAAATCTATATATGTAAAATGTCAGTAAATAATGATAGCCGTGTAGCTGTTAATGAACAATGTAGCCTATCATATGGTAACATAAAAGTATTCAAGAACTACACAGGTCTCAGTCAAAACCACCTTCCGATTGTGCTGAACACTTCAAGAAACTGAAATGATTTATTTTTGAAGTGTTCAGCACAACCGGAAGGTGACTGTGATTGAGGCATGTGTAGTTCTATAATACTTTTATGTTGCCATAAGACAGGCTGTAATTTTAATACAGCTAAACGGCTTTCATTATTGTCTAAGATTTTTCATAGATTAACTTTTCTTCAGAGATTAGTTTGATCATGCGATTCCCCACCGTGATAGTTCCGTGTTGTATACGGAATAAAGTTACATTCAAACGAGGCTAGAAAATAGTAAATTATGCTTTTGGTTAACTAAAAGGACACACGTGACAAACATAAACTTTTTACACGTCATTAATGGCAGCGCCAACATATGAACATGCGACACTAGACTGGCAACCGCGAGTGCCTCCAAACTATTTATGGCGATATGTCTTCTTGTTATATCTGGACCCAATTTAATATCATCTATTTAATTCTAGGGTGGAATCAAGTCAATAACAAAAGCCCTGGCTATTGATGAGGCAAAGCATGGTGTTAGAGTAAACTCGTAAGTTATCCCGTTACTCATACAAGAAATAAGGCTTTTAAATGTAGTTTTTTAATGACCTTGTCTGTCAGACTTTTTACCGGTTGCTTGAATGTCGAAAGAAATCATTGCAAATAGACTATTTCAACATGATGAGTTAAATACTTTTTTCTCTATAAAAAGGTAAAGTGTTAGTTTATTATAGTGTCACTCCTATTTAAAGGGCCAGCCATTTCTGACTTATGAGACACCTTCTTTTTTAGCACATGTACTTCCCGAATCCTATTAAAATTAAATAAGAAATATTCTACAAACTCTTGTCGCTTAGACTGGAAATATAAGGAACGGTTGATGCTGCGTGCCTCTATGGGACTGGTGCGGCCCTATTAAAAAGTGCAACACGTGATAGGTATTTTATTTTAATGGAAAGGGTTTATATCCATTCAATACGATGTTAAATCGAATTTACCGTCACTAATATGTATGAATTTAGTGTCAGTTGTACAAAATGACAATGTACTCGATGCGTTTCTAGCTGCCGACCTATTATACGAGGCATACAGATAAATGTTCCTAATATTTCATAGAATCAACATCTATTTAATACTAACAACAATGATACAATCGTTTAAACACCGAATTTATTTTAGATATTTTTACACTTTTCTTCAAACACATTTTCAACATTGCAAAAGACCCGCACTAGGCCCGCAGAGGACCGCAGAATAATCATTTCTGAATTACTGCATTTTTAAGAGTAAAAATCAGTGCACAATATCTTTCCTATGAAAGAATATTTATATAGCATGAATACATATATCTTTGAATAAAAGTTTCATTTGGTTACTGTTATCATTGTGTTGTTGTTATAACTATCTTACTGTTCTTACAGAATTGCACCAGGCAGTATTGAAACAGAGCTATTTAAAACGATTGTGCCAGACGAACAGCGGAATTTCCTCGAAAAATGTCATGTAAGCCGTATAAAGCAAATCCATGTAAAAATCAGCATTAAAACAATCACTGTGAGAGTTGTGCTGCACTGTAAACTAAAATACTAGTTGGATAATTGGCACAGTTTAGCTGGTCCAAAACAAAATGTTTATTGTTTCACCACATTTCACTATTTTTGTTCCTCCTTAGTGGTCACGTGATGTCTTATGTGGTAAGGTTGACAGTTATTAACGAGGATGATTTTCTAGTGCACGTCCTTCTAGAAACTAAGCCTTGTAATTGAAACACGCTTGAAACGGGGAAAAATATCAACCAATTCTCAAAGCTTGGAATAGTGAAATTTACATTGCAAACTCTTTTTGGCACTGTCATTCTGATAAGGCTATCCAGGTTATTTACATGAATTTTAGAAAACAAAGAACTCTGTGAATTCCGGAATTCTGAGAAGCCACACAAAGAGTTTGAACCTTTTTTTTGAGATCTTAATTAAAACCATCATTAATTAATTAGAAGTCGGTGCTGAAACCAAACAGAAGTTGTCACTAGACAAAGTGTAAATATAGCATTATTATGTGTTATGTTCCAATACTCATAACCCGAACTCTATTCGTAAACAATTATATGGTTCAAGATGTTTATGCTGAAATTCATTTGTTCTCAGATATTTTTAGCTGCATTACTTCATAATCTTAAGCTCTACAAAAAAAATGCTAAATCTAGATATTCTGACTTCACATGCATCAACTGTTACTTTATGCGGGATAACTCTTACGCTTTCTTACAGAAAGTATTGTACGTTTTGCTTCCCTAGCCTACAGATTGGTGTTTGATGAGAATATTTGAAAGTGTCTTTATAACCACGATAAACGTCGTTTGTGTGACGAGAAAATTTGTTAATTTAGTAAGGAAAACACATCAGTAAACACTATAAGTAAAAAAGAAAGCGATTTAAAAGTATTTAAACCAGATACTTTTACAATTATAGACAACTGGCGGAACGACATGGGAAATATGAAATCATTTCAAACAATTGGTTTGTCGGATATTCGCATGGCGCGGCGAAAATGTGAACGCGTTTTCGCCTCGGCGGTCGGTTGAAAGGCAAAAACACGGTAGACTTTTCGTCGCACGGCACCCTATGTTTTTCGTGTAAAGGCATTGGTATAAACGCAATAATAACTAACTTCATCATTTCTGTCACAGATTTCTTATTGTCCTCTGTTCATATTTCAGACAATTGGCAGAATTGGCCAGCCAAGAGAGATTGGTAAAGCATGTCTATTTTTGGCTGTGGACGCAACTTTTACCACAGGAGCAGAGCTCTTCTGTACAGGTGGCTCAGAGATAGGATACGGTGCCAAGGATCCAGATTCTTTATACTAAAATCACTTTACACTTGAAACTTTAAAACTTGTATTTCCGTATAGATGTTATTTGAACAACTAAACTCAAGAGAATATACGTTTCTTGCAAACAGTTACGACGACATATCATCGCAACATAGAACGTTAAAATTTAAGGAAAATGCAGTGATTAAGGATTTGGTTCAAAAGACGATTTGAAATAAAACAGATAATGGTTTAATGATTATATTAACTGCATATAAGCTGCACTATCATCTTGCTTAAGGTTAAAGTCTGAATGATAAATTTGTGTCGATATCAATGCATAAAATACATCACTGGTTTACTGAGTTTTAAATCTAAAATGTACAAATTTAATGCATGAAAGTCTGGATATAACAGAACCTACTAGATTCACTTTAGTTACCATTATCATTTACTGTCACAGTGATGGATTTACTTGATACTGTTCTATTTACACTATATCTTGTGATAGTCTTAAAGGTTTCTGTACATTTATGTTTATATTTCTTTCGGCACAACTTTAATTCAATAAAGAATTTATCCAATTTTGGGATTAATAATTGGAAAAATCATTATTCGTGAATTCATGAAAGTAACCTAGTGAAATTTTATTTGAGGCTTTCCAATCAGTTTTCTTATTTAATGTTTTCACTTGTTCTGAATAAAAACAGCATTAAAGTCTACAGAAGGACAAATGGCGAGTATTATTTGACGCACAACTGTGGTATTTTCGTTACTTTTTGCATTTTGCTCTGTTTTGCCTACACACAGACTTCATGCCAGTTTGAACATGCTTGGATCACTGTAAATACGTTAATATATGAATAAATGTGACAATCCTTCAGCCCCTGGTGTTTCTTGACTCAGTTTGCGTTCTTTTAGTAGGTAACTAAATATATTATGAAATCTCGCATGCTCACAATATTTGTTTGGTATCAGACTTTTGCTTGCTAGACCATACTTTTAATAGCACAGTTTCTGGTGGAGAACCAACATTTTGATAAGCAGAAACGGTTTTACAGTGCAAGCATGCTGTTTTACGATTCTTATGCAACTTGATCGGCAAACATTATGCTGTCACGTCGGTAAGAACTAATATGTTATGTTTAAACGAAAAGTAGGTACGCGAACTATACACCCCATTTTAGGCTTCTTGAATGACAATTTTTATTCAATGCTTTCTCTGTGGTTAATTAAGGATATCGGAAACATGTTACATGAATGTACGTGTAACACATCTTTGCTAATGCAATGATAAGTCATTTAAAATGTTGAATAACAGAACTAACTCAAATCTTTTTTTAAAGGTCCACTACTAAGCAAAAATTAAGTAACTGTTATTTCAATGGCAAGTACATTACCTTATGCAAGACACTAAATAATGAAGATTGTCAGGTTAAAGTTTACAGAAAGTGTTTGGAACACGAAGAAAAGTATTTATCTTATGTTGAATTCTCAGTGATTTGACAAAATGGCCACCCAGGTCTTTTTAACTTTCTTCATGATGCATAGAAAAATAAGTGTGCATGTACTGTGGTTTATTTAGAATTTCTACATACCAACTTTCATTTTTTATCAAAAATAGCTGATTTCGGTGTTTATTTAAATATATTTGAATTTTCGCTTTCCTTAGTATTGGACATTGCACGTAGTCAATTCAAATAAAAGTTTCATTTGGTTACTGTTATCATTGTGTTGTTGTTATAACTATCTTACTGTTCTTACAGAATTGCACCAGGCAGTATTGAAACAGAGCTATTTAAAACGATTGTGCCAGACGAACAGCGGAATTTCCTCGAAAAATGTCATGTAAGCCGTATAAAGCAAATCCATGTAAAAATCAGCATTAAAACAATCACTGTGAGAGTTGTGCTGCACTGTAAACTAAAATACTAGTTGGTTAATTGGCACAGTTTAGCTGGTCCAAAACAAAATGTTTATTGTTTCACCACATTTCACTATTTTTGTTCCTCCTTAGTGGTCACGTGATGTCTTATGTGGTAAGGTTGACAGTTATTAACGAGGATGATTTTTTGGGCACGTCCTTCTAGAAACTAAGCTTTGTAATTGAAACACGCTTGAAACGGGGAAAAATATCAACCAATTCTCAAAGCTTCGAATAGTGAAATATACATTGCAAACTCTTTTTGGCACTGTCATTCTGATAAGGCTATCCAGGTTATTTACATGAATTTTAGAAAACAAAGAACTCTGTGAATTCCGGAATTCTGAGAAGCCACACAAAGAGTTTGAACCTTTTTTTGAGATCTTAATTAAAACCATCATTAATTAATTAGAAGTCGGTGCTGAAACCAAACAGAAGTTGTCACTAGACAAAGTGTAAATATAGCATTATTACCTCCGTGTTATGTTCCAATACTCTAACCCGAACTCTATTCGTAAAAAATTGTATGGTTCAAGATGTTTATGCTGAAATTCATTTGTTCTCAGATATTTTTAGCTGCATTACTTCATAATCTTAAGCTCTAAAAAAGAATGCTAAATCTAAATATTCTGACTTCACATGCATCAACTGTTACTTTATGCGGGATAACTCTTATGCTTTCTTACAGAAAGTATTGTACGTTTTGCTTCCCTAGCCTACAGATTGGTGTTTGATGAGAATATTTGAAAGTGTCTTTATAACCACGATAAACGTCGTTTGTGTGACGAGAAAATTTGTTAATTTAGTAAGGAAAACACATCAGTAAACACTATAAGTAAAAAAGAAAGCGATTTAAAAGTATTTAAACCAGATACTTTTACAATTATAGACAACTGGCGGAACGACATGGGAAATATGAAATCATTTCAAACAATTGGTTTGTCGGATATTCGCATGGCGCGGCGAAAATGTGAACGCGTTTTCGCCTCGGCGGTCGGTTGAAAGGCAAAAACACGGTAGACTTTTCGTCGCTCGGCACCCTATGTTTTTCGTGTAAAGGCATTGGTATAAACGCAATAATAACTAACTTCATCATTTCTGTCACAGATTTCTTATTGTCTTCTGTTCATATTTCAGACAATTGGCAGAATTGGCCAGCCAAGAGAGATTGGTAAAGCATGTCTATTTTTGGCTGTGGACGCAACTTTTACCACAGGAGCAGAGCTCTTCTGTACAGGTGGCTCAGAGATAGGATACGGTGCCAAGGATCCAGATTCTTTATACTAAAATCACTTTACACTTGAAACTTTAAAACTTGTATTTCCGTATAGATGCTATTTGAACAACTAAACTCAAGAGAATATACGTTTCTTGCAAACAGTTACGACGACATATCATCGCAACATAGAACGTTAAAATTTAAGGAAAATGCAGTGATTAAGGATTTGGTTCAAAAGACGATTTGAAATAAAACAAATAATAGTTTAATGATTATATTAACTGCATATAAGCTGCACTATCATCTTGCTTCAGTTTAAAGTCTGAATGATAAATTTGTGTCGATATCAATGCATAAAATACATCACTGGTTTACTGAGTTTTAAATCTAAAATGTACAAATTTAATGCATGAAAGTCTGAATATAACAGAACCTGCTAGATTCACCTTAGTTACCATTATCATTTACTGTGATGGATTTACTTGATACTGTTCTATTTACACTATATCTTGTGATAGTCCTAAAGGTTTCTGTACATTTATGTTTATATTTCTTTCGGCACAACTTTAATTAAATAAAAAATTTATCCAATTTTGGGATCAATAAGTGGAAAAATCATTATTCGTGAATTCATGAAATTAAACTAGTGAAATTTTATTTGAGGCTTTCCAATCAGTTTTCTTATTTAATGTATTCACTTGTTCTGAATAAAAGCAACATTAAAATCTACAGAAGGACAAATAGAGAGTATTATTTGACGCACAATAATTATTGTGGTATTTTTGTTACTTTTTGCATTTTGCTCTGTTTTGCCTACACACAGACTTCATGCCAGTTTGAACATGCTTGGATCACTGTAAATACGTTAATATATGAATAAATGTGACAATCCTTCAGCCCCTGGTATTTCTTGACTCAGTTTGCATTCTTTTTGTAGGTAACTAAATATATTATGAAATCTCGCATGCTCACAATATTTGTTTGGTATCATACTTTTGCTAGAGCATACTTTTAATAGCACAGTTTCTGGTGGAGAACCAACATTTTGATAAGCGGAAAGGGTTTTACAGTGCAAGCATGCTGTTTTACTATTCTTATGCAACTTGATCGGCAAACATTATGCTGTCACGTCGTAAAGAACTAATGTTATGTTTAAACGAAAAGTAGGTACGCGAACTATACACCCCGTTTTAGGCCTTTTGAATGACATTTTTTATTCAATGCTTTCTCTGTGGTTAAATAAGGATATCGGAAACATGTTACATGAATGTACGTGTAACACATCTTTGCTAATGTAATGATAAGTCATTTAAAATGTTGAATAACAGAACTAACTCAAATCTTTTTTTAAACTACAATTGCACGTAGTCAATTCAGTTCGTCCCTCCTATGTCTCTGCTAGCGTTTGAGCGACCCTTTTTACCTCTTGTATAATGTAAACTTCATTTTACCTTAAGCATATGCTGTCTGGAAAATATAATTGAAGTATTTTCAAAATAAATGTAAGCTAACCTCAAGTCGACCGAAAGATGAAAACATTTTTCTTAACATTTAAGTCACATTAAAATTTTATCTATTAATGATTTACTAAATTACATTTGTTATCTAAATGCAATCACATAAAAATTATATCGTCCCTTCAGTGCAAGAAGGTTGTAACTCCATTTTTCTATTTTTTTCAAGAGAAGCAAAAACTTCCCTTTTTTGGTCAAGCAATACCAAAAATGATATTGTTTCTGATATTCATTTCTAGTATGAAAAAGAATAACTGGCTGATCAGATTTCTTACAATTATTAATCATAAAAGAGATTTTGTGAATGTCGTGAGTAACAAACATGTTGCGTTGAAAAGAACACAAATTTAGATATTTGTTTGGTGCAACAAAGTTGTACCTTATTACATTATTACAAAATATTGAATTATGTGCATAAGATATATACACTGATTTACAGTTTTTGTATAAAATGCTATTATTACAACACATGACCATTATTATTTTACCATAATTACCATATACTTTCCAATAAATGCCTTTAGTCTATTAAAAGCCCTTTAACCTTTTCTAATAATGACTAGAAATCTAGAACTGAAATTGTATAAAACAAAAGCCTGCTCTGCTGTATTTTTACACATGAATATCATTGTTTTTAAACAACAAGTCTATCTGTTCAAGAAAATGATGTGTTTTCACCTGATTTATAAAACATGTGACCTTCCTTACAAGTGAGAGACCAACATTGAAAAAGTAATATTAAAAAAAACATTTCAGTACTAACTGCCTGTACATAACACTATTATGGCTTACCATGGTGTGTATAAGCACATGCTATATTGGGATTATATTTTGTGTACAAATGTTACAAGGTGAACATATTTTAGCTCACCTGGCATAAAGTGCCAGAGTGAGCTATTCGGATCGCATTCGGTCCGGCGTCGGTCCGTCCGTCCGTCCACCATTTCTTTCAAACGACATCTCCTCTAAAACCACTAGGCCAATGTTGATAAAACTTTGCAGGGATGTTCCTTGCATGAAGTTCTATCGAATGTTTTCAAAGAATACCATTCCATGTAGATCTCTAGTTGCCATGGCAACAAATTGGAAAAACTTTAAAAATCTTCTTCTCTGAAACCACAAGGCCGAGAGCTTAGATATTTGCCATGTGGCATTGCCTATTGGACTTCTACCAAGATTGTTAAAATTATGACATCTGAGTCAAAACTGACCCCGCCCAGGGGGTCACTTATTTTTACATAAGCTTATATAGGAACAACTTTAAAAATCTTCTTTTTTGAAACGACAAGACCTAGAGATTAGAAATTTGGCATGTAGAAATGGTCTAGTCACAGGACTTCTGCCAAGATAGTTCAAATCATACCCATAGAGTCAATATTAGCCCCGCCCTGGGGGTCACTTGTTTTACAAAGAAGTATATAGGAAAACCTATTTGGTATGTAACATTGTCTTGTGATCTTCCACCTACTTTGTTCAAATCATGTCTCTTTGGTCAAAATTGACCACACCCATCAGGCAAGTGGACTTGTATTCAGGTGAGAGATACAGGGCTATCATGGCACTCTTGTTTCTATGAAATATTGATATTTTCATTTTGTGGAACAAACTTACTGACTATCCCCTACTTAAAGTGATCTGTTCTGTATTCAAAATGATCTGGATTGTTTGTGTTTACTTTTTTTCATAGAATTACAGTAAAATTTTCTACAATATAGCCCTTTTTGGCCTAGACAGGAGAAAAGTTACATCCTTAGATGGAATATATTGTTTTTAGCTCACTTTAAAGTGCAAGGTTGAGCTATTATGATCACTCATCTTCCGACGTCCGTCCGTTCAGTTTTTCCTTAAAAGAACATCTCTGAAACCACAGGGCCAATGTTGATGACACTTGGCAGGGATGTTCCTTGCATGAAGCTCTATCAAACTTGGTCAAATAGTTTAATTCCATGCAGAACGCTGGTTTCCATTGCAACAGAAAGGAAGAACTTCTTGACTTCTCAAAATCTTCTCAAAAACTGTAAAGCCCAGGATTAGAAACTAATTGGCATGCAGCATTGTCTAGTGGACCTCTACCAAGATTGTTCAAATTATGACCCCCGGCTCAAAATTGACCCATACCGTTGGGATCACTTGATTTTACATAGGCTTATTTATAAGAAAATCTTCCAAAATCTTCTTCTCTGAAACCACAAGACCTTGAGCTAAGATATTTAGCAATTGTAGCATTGCCTAGTGGACCTCTACCAAGATTGTTCAAATTATGACCCCTGGCTCAAAACTGACCCCACTTGGGGGTCTCTTGATTTTACATAAGCTTCATTATATAGGAAAAACTTTAAAAATCTTCTGCTCTGAAACGGTCTAGAGCTAAGATATTTAGTATGTAGCATTGCCTAGTAGACTTCTGCCAAGATTGTTCAAATTATGACCCCACATCAAAACTGACCCCGCCCAAAGGTGACTTGACTTACATAGGCTCATATTGGAAAAAAGTTTAAAAACCTTCTTCTCTGAAGCCAGGTGAGCAACACTGGGCCATCTTAGCCTTCTCGTTTAGCTCTTCTTGACTTGTGTCATGCTGCTCTTTCGCTCTCTCTGTAAACTTTTCCTTGACAACACTCTACAGGCCACAATGTATTTGACTGTCAGGAAATAGAAGGGTGTCTTCAATCAATCTGTACATAATCTGTTTAGAAAATGAGTCATGCTGTGCAAAAACCAACTGTGCTACAGCAGATTAATGTGAAACCTAGATAACCAATGGATTTTCATTCTACGGGTTCCATTGTCCAATGGATTTTCGCAAAACTTGTTCAGAAGTTTGCCTACATGCTGTGTGAAAACAACCATCCTGCAGCAGATTATTGTAAAGCCTTGATAACACTCTGCAGGTCACATTTACCATTGGATTTTCATAAAGCTTGCTCAGGAGGTTCCCCTCAGGATGTTCCCTCCAACCTGTAGATGATCTTTATAGAAATTAAGTCACACTTTGGGAAAATCAATATGCTACAGCCAATCATTCTAAAACCTTGATAACACTAAAGGTCATATTTTTCAAAATATTTTCACAAAACTAAGGCCTTGTTTCAGGTTTCATGCCCCCCAAAAATAGGGTAGGTAGGTAGGGACATTATTTTATGGGGATTTTTTTTTATTCTGAAACAAACCCAATCCAACATAGATTTGAATGAATCGATGCTAAAAATATTAACAGGCAAAAAATGTTCTAGGGTCGGGGCAAAAAATAGGGTAGGTAGGGAAACAGTCCAATCAGTCCAGTAGAGCGATACTGGCCCCGAAGGGCCTCTTGTTCTTGTTATCTTTTGTAGCTCCAGCAATACACTCATGCCATATATAACAGTAACCACCCCCTGTTACATGGCATATATGGTTAACAGGACTACATTTGTAATAGATTGGTGAAGCAAAAGCATTTGGAATCTTGAGCAAATCAAACACTGAACCAGATAATGTTTTGTCTTGGTTACAGTTTGCACTCTGCTTATCATTGAGTATAATTTTATGTTGTCTCGCTTAGTCTTCACTGGAACCATATTTATGTTACTAAGCATGATTATGCTATTTTTGATACATTCTTTTTATATAATGTTAAAAAATTGTAACAGTTAATCACATACAACCATGTTGCACAAAAGAAGTCTGCCACAAGATTCAGTTAAGTTTGTGCAACAAGGTTGTATCTTGAGTCACAACCATGCTACACAAAACAAGTTGTATCAATTTCAGATACAACCATTGGACAAATATTATTTTTAAAGGGTTAACATTAGAATTCAATTTCCAAAAATTAATATCCTGTGTATTTATACATTTTAAATCATTTTAATCAAAAAGTTACTTTTGTTTAAAATTTCAGTTACAACTTTGTTGCACTGAAGGGACGATATAGCAGTTAGTTACAATTTCACATAACGGCGCGGTATTACTTGTATATACTGAAATTACATGTATGTATACAAACGTATCAAATTTACCATTTACTCTCATCTCGAATAAAAACTCGCATAAAGAATGACTTGGGGAGAGGCTTAAGCCACTAAAAGGGTATGTTACGGCCGGGCTGTAAGTCCACTTTTATGACAGGCAGATACTGCAGCTAATTTCTCTATTTTTTAACGAATTGCAATGAATAGTAATACAGATAATAACAATGAGTAGTATATGTGCAAGACACAATTTTTAGTGAATTTAACATTCAATAACATGAATTTCATATAGCAGAGATAGTTCATATTTCAAAAGATTGTATTGAATATTGGCACAAACAAAGACCATGAATAGTAGATGTTCAGGACATAATTTTTGTGTGCATCAAGCAAGGTATTGCAGAGTTCACCTCCTTTGAACTTTGACGTTTCTATCGCATACATTTCATGAAGTTTGTGGAGCGAGCTCCGTCTTCAGTTTTTAATGAATAGCAATATTGAAACAAACATCATGAATGGTAGATGTGCAAAACACAATTTTGCAGAGTTACGTCGTTCAGAACTAAGACATTTCTATTGTTTAAGTTTCATGTGGAATAGGTAGGTTGTAGAACGAACTCTTTCTTCAGTTTTTAAAGGATTGCAATAGTATTTACGACCCTAATTAACCATGAATTGTAAATTTACAAAATATAATTTTAGTTTGTATCGCATAAGGTGTTGCAGAGTTATGCCCGTTCAAACTCGTGTTGCGAACTCCTTCTTCGGTTTTAAAGGGATTGTAATGAATGTGGGTACACATAACCACAATCAATAGTAGATATGCAATACACATTTCGTGTATGTAGCTAGTAAGGTGTTGCAGAGAAATGCCCCCTTTCAACCTGACATATATTTTCCTGTAACATACCACCATAACGAACTATATTATACCTTTTAATATGTGACAAATCGGGGGTATTTCATCACAACAGTGATAGCATTTAGAGTAATTCTAAAGGCTCGAAGAATAAAGTATATATGTTTTCCTTATCCATGTTCTTACAGCAATTATTCTGGAATTTAAGGACTTCAGTTATTTATTAAATTAAATAAGTTGTAACTTAGACTGTTTTATATTTGTCAAACCACCCTGAAACACACTCCTCATTTGCCACAAGTTTAATTGTCTGTTCGAAATATATATTGTTTAGGCGAAAGCAAATGCGTGTTTCCGGTCTACTGTCCGACCTTAATCCTAAGCTGCCGCCCTCGAACTTTTTTTTTACAAGAAAATGGTTATCTTTAAAGCAAACTAAAAGGAAATAAAAATGCCAACCGATGACCTTAATGTGTTGGCAAGGAGCCCGTTTAGATCTGGCTTATGTTGCTTATACTCCTATACGTCATCAGGGAGTTTTAATCTTATTTGTAATAGCTTACTTGTTTATTTATATAATATACAGTATACCTAGTTTAGCAAATGTTTTTTAATTTTAAAGCTAACACGTTTCTGAGTTTTTAGTATTTCTATAAATAGAAGAGGAATGCATCCTGATTTATGTAACTAATTTGATGTTTCCTAACTGACGTTACTTAATATATAAAACTACCCAAAACAGAGTAAAAACTATCACCGGTTTACATACGTACCATAGAAATAATTTATACAGGTGGGTATACGTTCCCAGAGACGTTGTTCACTCGCACTGTAGTTAAATAATTTTGAAAATAGTATAAAATAATTGAAAACTATGCTGGAGGTTCAAGCATTATTTCATATTTTGACATGAAACCTTGAAAGAGGCCACAACTCCATTGTAAGCCAAGATGTTGAAGTGTTTTTGAAAATAGTATGTAATTATTGCAAAATAGGCTGAATTTTAAAAGATTATGAACATATTTTCTTATTTTAAAGTCAAGCCTCTAAATATCATAATGTCAATGTCATATTAACGCCCTTGAAACACATCGTGCACTAAACGAAAGCGGTCACACCCACATTCATTCTTCACTCAAACATGAAAGCCGCCTGTGGCCGGTTTGAATTACTACACTCCGTTATCAAAAGCCCATCAAAAACTATTAAAATCTAATTAAAATAAAAAGCAAATTTTTTTTTTGAGATTTTTATTATGATCCACTCCTAGCTACATGTATTAAGAGGAATTCATTTACATATTTTAACTGTTTTATTATCTAAATAACAATCAAGAAACGAACACATGCCAACTTTAATTATTACAACTTCAAATGATCACGAATAGTTTTATTTAGTTTATACTAATTTATTTATTCTCGATTGCGAAACAAGTTCTTACAACTGATATTAATCGCTCTCGAGACTCATTCCAGATGAAATCAACCTCGAAGAGACAGAGGCAATGTGGAATTATTTGTGTCTTGCCTAAGGACACTACCGATGATAGTGATCGAACCCGTCTACCCGTCCGTCTGCATTATGTTGTTCATACCTCGTCTACAAAATGCCCTGTTGGGTTACATCAAATTTTCAGGGAAGTATCAGCTAAAGGTCTAGTTGTGCATATTGCAACTTTTGGTCGTATAGTCAAATGTCCAGGTTATAGGTACCTGTAGTTTGAAAATATTGTCCAGTCTTCATCTCCGAAATCCCTTGCTGGATTTTTATCAACAGTTAAGGGACTCACTAGACTCAATACGAAGTTTAGTTGTGCAATCTATAATTTGGGGTCATACAGTTAAAGTTAAAGACCACCTTAAATAGGAGAACACCTTGTCCATTTTTATCTCTTAACAATTGTTATAATTTAATCAAGCTTGGTGGAAAGCATCAGTATGAAGAGTTGCTGTGCATATTATAGTTAGCAGTCACTTTAGAGCCGCTCGCTCTCAGATTTTGTTAAAAAGAATAAAATTCCTCAAACTGTACGAAAATAACAAATTTTTGAACATATAGTCATATAAAAAGGTTCCAGTATAAATTACTGTCACGTAATTATATCTTTAGATTTGCACTCATACGCTTCAAACAATAAAGCATTGCAAACGCTTTTGAAATTCCAGTATAAATATATAGTGTAGCGGTGCCGTAAAACCAGTATTTTCAATCAATTGTTGCAAATTCCTACCTAGATATGTTCTTATATTGTTAATTTTAGCCTTTAGTTTTATATGTTTGTACTAGTATGTCATTAAAAAAAATGTTAACGGCAACTTTGAGCGAGCAGCTTTAACCTGGTAATTTATTTCCTTTGTGAAACACGGGGGCCATGGGAGGAACTTTCCATTTTTATTTTTAAAAAGCAGTTCTAGTTTAAACTGCTATCATTTCAAGTATGTGGTAACTTTAATTTAACTAATTTTATAAATACTTGTAACATGTTACACAAACAGAAGCGACCAGAAGTCAAAATACGAGAGTGTAAAAAATAATGACTGAATTATACACGTGTGAAGAAAACACATAGTACTGGACCGCCAGTGAGATTATTGATTACTTTCACTCTTTTCCCTTGTTTCAGTTACTTAAGAAAATTAAAAGTTTCAGATTCCTATTCAGTATTGTTTGTATTGATACTGCATGGCAGTTTTTGATGTAGCATCAACATGGAAGCGGTAAATCTGATATTTTATGTACAACGACACATTTACTTAACATATATAGGGATGGGAACGAATATTCGAATATTCGAATATTCGAAAATCGGCCGAATATTCGAATGCGAAAATCAAATTCGAATATTCGTAAATTATTATTATTATTTTTTTTAAATAGGTAGCAATCTAAAGAATGCTAATTATGCCGAATAAAACCGTTTGTTCTGTATTGTTTGTTTAGAGCGTGTCAAAAATTTCCCAATTAACACGAAAATTGCAATGCATAATTGACAGGGGGGCATCGTTACGGATTAGCAGTTTGCATCAGGTGTTATTGTGGTGACTTTTTATCTTTTGTTCATTTTAACTGTCGCCTGTTTTATGTAACAAATTTTAAAAGTTGATTATCTCACAATGTTCCAGGATCAACGTCATGTTTACGGAAACGAATAACCAATCACGCTTATACTGATATAACTCTTTCGTTGTCCAATCATTCAGAATAACTCAACTATTTTCCTTTAATAAATATGTTTGAAATTATTTTTAACATCCTTACTTTAAGTTTGATCTTCGCTAAACGATATTAATTTACTGTACGCTCTATCAATTAACATGCCTCCCTCGCGTGTTTGGACTTATTTCACGCGATCTGTTGAGTTGATGCTTTTCTGCCACAAACTCCACGAACCCACAGCCCTCCATCAGCGAGAGAAAAAAAAATTAATATTATACACAAGAAAAATATAAAAACCGGTTGAAATATTATCCAAACTTTTCTTTCCATATAAAATTATATACAGTTAGACATTCATAGTTTATAGAAAAGGGAGGTAATCTCTTTTACTTTAATTCCACTTTAACGGCTATTCTGAAAGAATACAATTTTTTTTAAAAATCTTTATACATACAAATATTTTACGTAATACAAAGATAAAATCGTGAAATGTTAGCCAAACTTCTCCTTGTGGAAAATTAATAATTTGTTTCTTTATATACCGTTTTAAAGTAAACACTTTCATACTAAACATACTGCAGTGGCGTATCCGTCGTGTTAAGAAAACATACATGGACACCACGAAACGAATATTCGAATATATTCGAATATGCCAAACCGAATATTCGAATATTGATTTTAGTATTCGTTCCCATCCCTAGAAATTTCAATTGTACCAAATACACTGTATGTATGTTTTTGTAATGGTATTGTTAATACCCTTTTTCCAATCAATAGTTTATTACCACGTGTTGTGAAGTGTTTTCATATATGTTTGGCATTTTATCTACTTCTTTGCTATTAAGAATTATATATTATAAGTGCTCGTTGTTATTTCAAAATCAAATATTCTGGAATGTTCTGTGCATTGAATCCTGAAATTTGTTAAATGAGCTATCAGCTCTTGTCTCTATGCAATATTTAAGAAAAATACGTCAAAAGGTCGGCTCTAGAAATATAATATGTACTTTGCAACTCAAACTAAGTGAAGAACTCCTTTTTGTACATACGTCAATATTTTTTTAATTAAGAGTTTGCCCATTTCAAATCAAGTTTTACAGAATGGGGTTTCAGTTTAATCAACAATAGAATGGCTTCTTCCGAACAAAAAGTGATGCTTTCACAAAATTTATAACATTTACATAATAAATAAGGTTATTCCATCAATTTTTTATGATGTATGTCTACATACTCTTTGACATATTTAAGTATTTGTTGAAAGAAACTATTTCAGGTCCATCATTGATAAACCAGCATTTTTATAATCTTGTATCATTGTATCTATCGTCGCATAACCTAGCCATTCAAACAGATAGATGTACAGGTGTTGAAAGAGCTCAGCAATATGCCAGAGCTGCCATTACAATCTTATCGAAAATGAATATCATGTTATCATGTGTTGTTTTGAAATATAGAGAATTACAATAAAATTCTTTTCGAAAGTATGCAATAGATGGCCAAACTCAAGCATATTCATGTCACTTCTCAAGTAATAAAACAACTGTATAATAAATTTCTTAAAGAAACTTTCAATAGAAGGATTACGTAAACAAACATTCTTATATATCGTTATATGTAAATGCTTTATACAAAGAAATAAGGACAGGTAATCAAGTAAATCAATTTATTTAAATATCCTAGAAGCTTTCCGTATTTTATATTCCAATGTAATTTTAAAAAATCCATTTACCTCTTTTTAAAAAATTTAAAAAATGTGATATTTTGTTCGTTGCAAAAGTCATGTAAATGCTTTATACAAATAAAAAAAGACAGTTAATATAAGTAAATCAATTTATTTTAATATCCTAGAAGCTTTCCGTACTTTATATTCCAATGTACTTGTTAAAATTCCATATACTCTGCATGTTTAGCATGTATGGAATGTGTTGTATTTTTTTATTGTTCGTTGCAAAAGTCATGTAAATGTTGAGTTACCATAATTGTATTATATTTTATTGTTGGTGGTGGTATTTCTCGCCATCTGTTTTTGAAAGAATCAAACATGATACGTTATAGTTTATTCACTTTTTTCTATTGGAGAATTCATCAATATCCTGGAAGAATAGATAATTATATCTCAGTAGTGCAAAAAAAATATTCGGCACCGTTATTATGTTTCAGTGATTGACAATATCTAGATTTACGTGTCAGCAACGTTATATAAATATTGCTTGTATCATTTAAGATTCAATACCCTTTTAATAAATCGTTAATGTTGCTCCTTTAGCAGCTTCTAAATGATAGTTTTGACCGATTTATACAGAATTTTACGACTACTTTCTTGTGCATTTGAAACAGGTTTTCTCAGGTGAGGTAATGTGGACCGGTAAGTTTACCCTTTGTGAGTGATTCATGTTGATGTAGAAGTTTATTTGCTATGTCAACCTAACATGAGTTGACTAAGTAAATATTATTTAAACATTTACAACATATAAACAGTAGTGCGTTTCTTACATTTTAGGCCATGCCAAAATGGGAGATAGGATGTACGGAAATATTGTTGAAATGAAGGCATTGACATTAATCGTTATAATTCATTAATATATAACATAGGCGCCCATCATATGTGTAGTTGACTTTTCACTTTATCAACAATACTAGACAGACATCAATATAGTTGTTATAAATATCTTCTGGTATAACTGACGTGTGCATACCAAGGGTTTAGTGTTATCGATAAATGGTATGTTCCTTTGCACAAGATTATCCTTCTTGGGCCTCAAAAGAAAAGAAATATTTCCAGTTTATTTCAAAGACCATAGTCGCTCAAAATATATATTATACAATTGTATCACTGTGAGTTTATTAGTACCCATCGAGTCCTCCTTGACATTTAACTTTTACTCTACTACCAGCAAATATCTCTACCAGTGCCTCTAGTTCAGATAATGATCAAATGTTTACTATTCAAAACCTTCATGACTCGACCAAAACCAATGAAAGTCACGTTTCTTGCCGTCTATTGGTCAACTGAATATTAAACTTAATTTGATTTGATTTATTTTTATTTTAATTAATCGCTGGCCTATTAGATCTGCCTAACGATCCCTTTCCTTTTCGAGGTTGGGACAAGGAACGTTTCTGAATAGAGCCAAAAGACTAAACTGTTTGGTTTTCTTCCTTCCATTATGACCTGTGTAACAGATTTTGTCATATAGCATCTATTAGTAAAAGGGAATGTGAGGGTTTCATTGTTTTAAAATATATGTCCTTTATCCATCTCCATTTATTAAAGAATGTTAATTATGTTTTACAAATGTCATACACAAATAAGTAGATATAACATACAGTTTTTATATTTTCATTAATTTTTAGGTGTAGACTGGTAGATTTTGTTAAATTATGGATATGGCATGCATCAGCCTAAGTGAGAAAAAAGATGGTTTTAGAGACATTGCTAAACACGATTGTGAACCTGATACAACTGGAGTTACTGGTGTGAATATTTTATGAAACTGCTTCTTTAACCTACATTCATTTACTGTCAAACCTCTTCTTTGACAGTAAGTCGAAGTGTACGGCTATTTTAGTCCGATTACTGTAAATGTTTTTATATTCGTGAGGTTTTATTTCGCTATTGTCCAATTATATATCTATTCGCGAGGTTTCAAAAGTTTCTAAATTTAGTTAAAACAAATTTCCATTTAATGCTTTGAACTTGTTTTCAAAAACAAACTACAAACAATTGTACTTACTTATACTTCTTACAACACATAAATGAGCAATGTTTTATATTAAAATTATTCAGTCTAAAGCCTATCAGTGCACAAGTATGGTCAATTTATTCGTGATTTTATTGACAAAGGTATTAATCAAGAACAAAAATACAAAACAATAACACCACTATTTGAGATATAAGCATTAATTTAGAAAGAAGAGAAATCAAAGCAACATAAGAACAGAAGAAGATTCTTTCTAATTTAATGCTGGAAGTAGTCAATACAGGAAATCCCAAAATTCTACCAAGTATTCTTTGTTCTAGGTTCTTGGTTTCCGAACCATCATTGTTGAGGCCTTCAGCATTTTCAGACTGTTCCATGGCAAATGCGTAAAGCCCCCAGGTGGCGAGTGTTCGATGTTGATGGTTCCCGGGACACCATAGTCGCCGTTAAGATTAACATAGGAGCCAGCTGTATTTTTCAACCACCATCCTGTGTGAAACATTTCTGCCACATTGTCATCCGATAAATCCTGGTCATTATCGTATGTGGAAAATTGAGCGCCATTGTCAAATTCGAAACCACTACTGTCACCTGCAAATATAATGTCTTATATTTTCTCTGCAATCATGTGTATGCATAATTAATGGCAATGTAAATAAATAAATAGCTAAATTCGAATCATCTGTGGAAAAGAGAGCCACATAGTCTTATTGGAAACCACCATAGTCACCTGCAAATATAATAACTTATATTAATGCAAATAATTTGTAGCAGAATTTCTTTGTTTCTAGCGATGGCTGTAAAGTCCAGCTTTATGGACATCCTTTCGTACAATATCTTAAAGCGTTTATACAATATGATAAGGAACTTTCGTTTAATGTCTTAAATATTAAAAGATTCCGTTTATGTTTAATTTATTTAACGGCTGAACGTAAGCAGGCTTTCAAATCCCTTATGATACCTCACTGTCACTTCGTGACGTCACAAATCATCACGGACTTATACATTGACGTAGTGTAAGCTGCGAATAAGCTCACGTTTAGCATGGGGTACATGAACGGGATATGTCAAGTGTATATTACCGGCTCGTCCGTAAATATCAATATATATTTACGGATCGTTGACCAATCAGAAGACCGCAATTTTCATGGAAGGGTAATAAATTATTATGTAACAATGTGGCTCGGAGTCAAACCTGATCACTTCGTGGCGGTTGAACACTCACAGATATTTCAAAAAACTGTTTTATATGTTAGCATGCTGTCGTACATGTGTTAGTTTGATTCTGAAACTAAGCTGAGTTACCAAGGTCGAAAACTTGGCCATGGTTTCGAGTCCTGCTAAGTCTTTACATGATCAAGTTCCGAATTTCACTACAGGATTGGTGTCTAGTGCAAGTCCTTCCTCGGAACGATGCATAAGTAAAATATGAAAGTTACACGGTGTGTTGAAATATACAAGTGGCAACAATTTTGCAAGCTAATGCAAGTGTTAACATAAAGTATTTGCCAATTTTATTTGTACATACAGCAAATAATTACTTAATTGCACAAAACAAAGTTTTGCTTAATATCAGTATTTCTAATAGACGTGTATTATATGAGATGCTATTACAAAAACTCAAAATGGGATAAGGTTAACAGCTGGTTTTCATATCAAAATGTCAGCCGGTCAAATCGGGCTTTTGTGAATTATTCAATTTTAGTTAGTTTAGTTTATACTAATTTATTTTAGCTCGGTTGTGAAGAAAGCTTGTAGCTTATCGAGTCACTCTCGAGACCGCTTCCGGGAAAACCAGTACTGGTGTCATACATTTGTATTAGGAAGTACGGTCGTGACTCCAGTGGGACTCGAACCCGCAACCTCCGGGATGAGCGGAAGACACCTTAACCTCTACACTACCGTTCCAATTTTAGTTGATAGTATACAAATGAAAATCCTGGATAAAAATAGTCTTTATTGATATATGTTATAGATATATATTTTAAAAGTGAAATAAGGAACAGTAAATTTCTACGAGATTTTACAAATTTTAATTTATATAAGGATTTAATTTTATTTTAAGGATTTTATGTCTACTTGTTTAAACGAATTAATTGAAGTTTCGTTGCCTTAAAATATTGCAAAATGTTGATTTCCGCGATTCCTTGTTTATTTCATTATGATACAACATGAGAAGAAAATATGCAAATACCTGCAGTCCCATAGGATGGCCCAACAGAAAGCGTGTATCCCCGAGCACCGCTTAGTCCAAATTCTTGGAACACCTGATAGGCTGTCTGATTTTCCGCGTTGGTAAGATCTATCCTCATTTCGGTATTCCCGTTGCTTGTCAAAGCACTAATCCATTTCAAACCTGGAATTAACGAAAACAAAGGCGTAGTTTATATTTTTTTTCAGCTTAAAACTCGTTACCATAGAAGACTATATTCAATCAGAAGTTTAAAAGTTAGCTCAGTAGCGTATTCATATCTATCATTTTCTAACATATATATTATTATGTTTCATTCAGGTCTAAAGCCTTTCATAATCTTTGAAGGCGAAGAAAGTTTAAAGTCTCATAACGCAGTTTTTTCCACGCTTTATTTTGTGACATTAGTTTAATTGGAACCATTATGAAGTTCATGCGGTTAGCAAACGTCTATCAAATCTGAAACGTGACAAAAGGCGTATAACCTAATGCAATAAGTTAACGTAGCTACCTTTGGTAACATTTTTAATATATGTTCCTCCTGCACGTCAAGAAAATAAAATGTTAATGATATGATCCAATTTATTTCAGGATTTGCATTTTTACCTAGCCAGTACTCTTCAGACGTTGAGCCAAATCCGAACTCGTAATCTCTAAACTTTCTGTAGAAGTCCACCACGCCGTTAAAACGTGTCTGGAATACCTGAGAACGAAACCGATTTACTCTTCAGTATATTCCGAAAATGTTCATTGTTTAATGACAGTTTGTGCGAATGTAAATCATTTCTTCCTGATGTGTCTAACTGTGTTACTGTTTAAGTCCATTTGTGTGAACTTATACAATGATATGTATTATTTATTACGAAATTAGGCTTCTATATTATCTCTATGAGTACTATTATTTTGATTGCCTCATGTTGATTATTGTTTTTACGCTTGATTACTTCAGTCACGTGATCTTTTTGATGTTCATGTGAATTAACGCAACAGAAAAGGGCAAATCAAATAACTATTTAAGACATGTCAAATACCATTGAACAGAGCCTCAAAATAAATTCACCAAAGTGTGTAACCTAACCAGAGATTATCAAGCATTGTTTAATAACGCTATTCAGCTGAATCTTTGGTATTTTGATCTTCTATTGAAAAAAAAACTTTGGACTTAAGCTTTAATCAGTCATTCAAAAAGAATCCTCGACAAAATGTTACAGGAACTATCCTTACTGTCTCTATAATAATAAAATTATTTTAACATAACTACCGTCCATCCCCCTCCGTCGGTTGTCTGATCACATATGGCTTTTATCTCTTTGTAGCCGTATGGCATTTTCACACTCAGGTCACATGGCTCAGGTCCTGCACACTTACCATTCTTCTGAGCTTCAGAGCAGTCAACGGCTACCGTATATGTATAGAAGCTTTATTATTTTACTGTTGTTTTTACGTTCAACAACAAATATGTTTTATTTCGTTAAAATGTGTTTCAGACAGTGAGTCAAAATTTCCTTAGAAAGGCCAAGTATATTCAAAGGAAAACAATCATTTTCAAATGATTGAAATGCTCTTACTCGAAAGGAGAAATAATGCCACAAGGAGTAACGAACACTCGAACGAAAGCTGTATTAATTGTATTTCATCGAGACAGTAAAACAAAATGTATATATATATTTTATTACTCGTAAAACAACTAAAATATGAACTACATATAACTGCTAATCTATAGATCATTGTTGAAGAAAATAACAAAACAATTTAAACCATATTTTCAAACGTCGCTGACTTTATAAACCAATGGAACATATCTGGTATTTTTACATTAAAAATAAACTTACGATACTTTTTGGTTGATGCATCGCCCGATATATCGTCAATTCGTTCTTGTATGTCGTTGTAAAACGCGGTGACCTTTATAGGCGCAACCAAGCCACCTCTGCATCTCACATTTAGGTTCTTATTATTTTTGTTTTTTGACCTTTTCCCAGTATCCACACCAAGAAGCACCCACTCCTCTGCGTCATTTTTACATGCAATCGGTGCACCATCGTCGAACTGGTATATAAAACATGTGTTGAATTTTAGCATTTTAAAAACACAGTTCTGACTGTATAATCATGCATTTGTATTCATGTTTGTATGACATTTATCTCAGATATATCACGCAAAATTAATAATACATTACTAAGTGAAAAAATGCTACATAATAATGTCGGTCAATAGCTATGCATAGCTAATGTTTATTGTACTGATATACCGACATGAAATAAACTTTGATTTGATTTTATTTGTATCTGGATACATACACTCAAAAAGACAAAAAAAATTAGTTATGGAATATACTAACGTCGCATGGTCCTTCTTTTTCTGACACTTTGTAACAAAGTTCTGTTTTCATCCTATATCCCTTGACTCTTTTGCATTTGGACTTTTCAGTGAAAGATATTTTCAGTTTTTGAAGTCTTGTGTCTAATTTCAAACTTTCTGCAAAACAAGTTAACTGATAATTATAAAACAATGTTCTATTCACTCTAAAACAATGTTCACATATGCATTTCTTTCGGATTCTAGTTGTTTCTCCACGCAAAATAGTTGCTATAAAGTATTTCTTAATGTTTGCAATATCGTTGTAAAATACTGCGCTATATATAGATTTAAAAAGCAAAGCTAGAAAGGTTTTGGTAACAATAAAGATCATTTCCGCCGATAAGACAATTTTCTTGGTAAAGTAAGTGCTACTTGTTATTTAGCTCCGCGGGATTACACAATAATAAATAATTTAATTGACACAGGGATGTTTTACTTCAATAAAATGTTATTTAAATGAAGCGTTTGTAAATATAAATTTTACTATAAATTGTCAATTGAAAACAAAATTTGTTACCATATGTTCTGCAAGAATCAAGGCCAATTTTGCACGATATTGCATTCATGTGAATTTGTTTATGTTGTTCATGGTTGCTTTAGGCTGGATATAAGATACCATGTTGTACTAACAGAAGTATTATCAAGCACGATATGACAAATTTAGCAGAAACATTCTTTGAATCCGGTTTGCACGAAAACTTATATACACCACCATTTGGGTGTTGCTTCTTGCTAATTATTCATACATTGTATGATATTAATTTTCACATAAAGCAATGTTTTCAAGACATTTGACAATAATGTCTATTATCATTACATCGAGCGAAATTATTAAATCAGAAGATGTTAATGTTGTGCACTCTCAGTAATTTTATTTGCATGCTCATTTTCAAAATCGAGGGTTACAAAAAAGCATCACACTTCGTGCAGTTACTACTCAGTAGTTAATAATCGTATTTAGGCTTCTGTTAAGACATTGCCACATGAATGAGAAATCATTGCGCGATGTCAGAACATCACCCTTGTACGCTTTTTCATGCCTCAACGAACGATTGTACACCTGAAGACTAGTACTTTTCTGTAACACTCGATATCTTAATAAACATTCGAACAATATTCATGCTTTATGATTCAATAATATTGCCCAATTTAAAGGTATTAATGCCTTTTAGCAAGAAACGTTGTCAAGAGTCTAGAAAAGAAAGCTTCATGACGAAATAATATTGTTTAATGACAGAATAATTAGCAAGTAACAATTAGCAAATGGTGGCGTATATGCGTCTCCGTACGTCTGATCCACGTTTGATACATTACATTTTATTTTGTCATATCCTGTCTTTTCTGGTTTGTTAATTTGTTTATGTCGTTACCTCATCTCGTAATGTCTTGTCATTTATGTATGTCAGTATTAAGTAAAAACTAATAGATACTTGCAATTGTATAAACATTATATAGTTTAATGTACATACTGCCATTTTTCTGTGCACTTTTTCCCCATCCTGCAATATAGCATGTATGTCGTTTACTGAGTATCTCCTTCTCTTCATCCTGTGTAGCTACTTGAATTACATTCACATTCTTTACTGCATTCTTCGAAATATCTGCCGTTGTTTTCAACTTCAGTATTACTAGATCCTGGAAAGATTGATCACAAAGATCATCAAATTTGAAATGACTTGTTGTACTATATCTATTGTTCCCTGGATGTCAAATGTATAAATAATATATATTTAATCATAATTATATTTAAACATAATACAATTTATTTTCTTATGTACCTGGTATATCTAAGTTGTATAGTTTTAAAATTTACTAGTTTAGGCATATGTCTGTCTGTCCGGCTGTCTGTATATCTGTCCTAGCTTCAGTCCCTTGTCAGTGACACATAGAGATTAATCAAGAGGTTTATATTACTTAATAAAAAGGTTAGACATGCGGACAAAAAATGGCACAATTTGTATTTCAATTTGTATAACATGACCTGGTACATGTAGTTTCTTTTTCTCCCTGTCTTCCTATTTTGGTTATAAATGTTAAAGACATACGTTAATTGTTGCTTTTGATATGCAAAAGAGTTCTTAACCGCTAGTTTGCTTTTATTTTTAAAGATACTTCTACCATTTCATTTCTGTCACAAGAACAGGTAACACATGCTTACACCAAATTTTCTTCCATATTTATTTATTTGTATTTTTTGAGAGGGGCTGGCGATATTTTCTCTGTCTCTGTTTCCATCTCCAATATAAGCGTAGACAATTTCTTTCTTTCTGAAAAAGATGAAAAAATGCATATAAATATTCATATTTGGTAAAACAAACCTTTCAAAACATAGTAAGTACCAGATGATATTGATATGCTGTTCTCCACCAATTTTATATAATGTTTTCATTCAAAAATAATACGTATTCGGTTTAACATTCTACGATTACTTCTGTATAAACCTTTAAGTAATGTCCATAATAACTATTTAATATAATCACTGTTAACAGTGTATTTATCGTTTAAAAGTTGCTCATGCAACAGGTCAGTTACTCCTATTGTTTTCCCCATTGACTTACATTATAAATCTAGTCAAAAGGTGACCCTGTATCATACCCACATAAAGAGTGTTGACCAATGAAATTGCTTATTTCGAATAGAATTGTCTCTCAGACACCAGAAAATGCTGTTTTATATGGGCATGACCAACCCAGATTTTTACAATTTGGCAAAGGGGACAACCACCCCACTCAGTCAGGTGAGATTTAGGGGTCTAAACCGCATGTGTACACCTTCTATTCATATGGCGATTTCAGTGTTATTTATTATGATAACCAGTCCTAAAATATTCATTCGCGTGCAGAAGACATTGCTTTTTATTTTTCAAATGAGTATTTTTCATTTGTAATCACAACCTTTTCTACCAATCAGGTAATGCCTCATTTAATCTTACGGTTTTCCCTGTACTTTTTTTAGCCAATCCCTGATCCGGACTGCAATAGGATCATCTGACCAACAGAGGATTTATTCCGCCATTTTGTTAACGTATGACGTCACATCCAACCTAGTTTTGCGGGAAATCCTACTTTCAGTTTTTCTGCATGTAAACAATAACTTTAAAACAAAGAACAGTTGGCATTCGAAGAATGATTAAGATAGAAGAAAAAAAATATAGATAAAAAATTATGAATGAATCGTTCAGTTCAGAAAACGAAGTTACAGGTATTAAGTTTATTTTGAGAAATTGTTTATAATAATGCAGATTATGTTATTTATAGATATAACGTCACTCACGGTTGATTGAATAAATACTGTGTACATGTATTGAATCTTTCTTTCATATTTAAATGTCTCGGTGCATCCTAACAATATTATTCTAAAAGATTTGTGTTCTTTATCTGCTGTCTTTTTTCGTTGTTTTATGATTTGTTCGTCTATGAGTATGTCTGGTATTTAGTTTAGTTTATACTTAATATGGTATTTAGTTGATGTCGTGTTTGCTGGTATGTAGGGATATTCCATATGTTAAATTTAGAGTTTACTACTGCGGATCATAAATTATTGAAATTATTTTTTTTATGTCAGGAAATACGATTTAGGCTTTTTGTACCGTCCTGTATCGATAAGTCAATTTCATTTACTGTTCTCCAATAGCTCTGAAATGTGGACAAGGGTGTGAGTAATTCACCCAGAAAAAATTTGGACAAATTACAAAATAATACAAAATGCAAGTATTAGTTTATATTAAAAAAACTCGTTTCATCCTATTGAACAGTTATAAACTACTCCGGCCTACGAACTGCGTAGTACATTTTTGCGCATAACCCTAAATCGTTGTATATTAAACGATAAACAATGTTTAAACAGATAGTATTTATTAAGTTAACGACGGATCTCTTTCACCTGGCGGTGATAAACGTAACCACATCGACTGCTTATGCAACAAGATAGTTAAATATTTCATGAAAAATGTAACTGTTTTAATTCTAATGTTGGGTTTTAAAATGTCGAACGGCATACATAGACATTTGTCAGTGAGCACATTACATGAAGACAGAGAACAGTTATGCCAAGGTCGGCCAGGACTATAAACAAATTAAATGAAGAAGAACACAGAGAACAAACAAACAAGAACGTAACCAGCAGACTACTAGACATTTGCAACGTGAAACGACTAGCGAGGGGAAGCGAGAAGCGAGGACGTGAAGCGAGTAAATTCGAGGGGTCGTTTCAACAGTATAAGTGCATGCCGTATTGGAAGGAAAATATAAATGCCATAATTTGCTTTGTTTTTGTAACAATTGTTACAGGATCTTATAAATCTATCTGTGTGTATTATTGACTCTAACTGGTTAAAATGTAAATTGTAACTTGAAGTCATTATCAATGAAAATGGATTTTTCGACGTAGTCGTATACTTTTGATTTGAACTTCCGTTGGTATGGACGCGTTGCTAACCAACTTCGTTATAATGTGACCAATCAGAATCTGCAAATTATTGGCTAGCGTTTCGGTACCGGTAAGCAGTGTACTGCCCGGGAGCCTTCTGAAACACAAAATGTGTATATTTTTTTATATTATAGTTATTTATAATAAATCATGTTGCAAAAAAAGAAAAAACAGAACACGTTATGTCAAGGTTTCTGGACAGTACGAAGATCAACTTTTGTATTCAACGAGGTGTTGTCCGGGGCCGGACATCTAGCGTCATTGATTATTGGCTAGCGTTTCGGTACCGGAATAAGCAGTGTACTGCCCGGGAGCCTTCTGAAACACAAAATGTGTTTATTACGTCACCTACGTCGACCATCTTTTTTTTTAAAGATATTACTTGTTACTCTTATAAACGTTTAAGCAGACGATGATATACACGGCATGACACATGGGTCGCGTTTGGAGACAATAAGGCAAAGGTGAAGAAAAACTCGATGCATGTTTTATGTCCTTTAGTTTTCAAATTTTATTAAATTATTATCAATCAGAATCATCTGAGGAACTAATACCTAGTTCTCTCAATATTTTTGGCATCTTCTTTTTCATAAATTGAGAGTAAATCATGTGGTTTTCTCTTACAATCTCAGCGAGTGGTCGTTTTCGTCGACGCTGTATTGGTTGGACTTGTATAAGTATATCTACAGTTAAGCACGTAATAAAAAGAATGGTTACAGTTCTTGATTATGAATTACAACATTATTTGCATTGGTCTAGTATTCCGGACTGGAACAGTCTGCGTGCGAATTGGAGCAAAATTCCTATAGCTATCGGTGCAATCGACGGAACTAGCCACGAAATCTATCGGCCGATAGAAAATCAGCACCAGTTTTACTCCGGACATAGGCATTATCATTGCATTCATTCTCAGGTGGTTATAGACAATACAGGGAAGATAAGACATATAGAAACGGGATTTCTTGGCCATCTAAATGATGCACAACAGTTTATGCTGATGGAAAGAATTGGCGACGAACTACCTTTTCCGCGCGACTGTTGCTTACTGGCCGACAAAATTTATGCCAACAGATATCCTGTTATAACACCCTTTTCACGAGCACAGTTGCAAAGAAAGGTAGGAGACGACAGACGCAGAGCCGTACGATTGAACCGGTATATCAGCCGATATAGAATCAACGTTGAGCATGCAATAGCTGAACTGAAAACGTACAAGTGCGTAAGCGCTGTCTGGTGACAGCGACGAAATTTTTTATCAAAATCGTACGTGTTTGTGCAAAACTCGTTTGCAGAAGGAAGGATATCGGACTTCTTATGTAACAAAATTGGTATTTGGCATATATTGCATGCTCAACGTTGATTATGTATTGGCCACTTGTACTGGGTATATGTTCTTCAGATGATCCTGAATGATACTTTAATAAAATTTGAAAACTAAAGGACATAAAACATGCATCGAGTTTTTCTTCACCTTTGCCTTATTGTCTCCAAACGCGACCCATGTGTCATGCCGTGTATATCATCGTCTGCTTAAACGTTTATAAGAGTAAAAATCCATTTTCATTGATAATGACTTCAAGTTACAATTTACATTTTAACCAGTTAGAGTCAATAATACACACAGATATATTTATAAGATCCTGTAACAATTGTTACAAAAACAAAGCAAATTATGGCATTTATATTTTCCTTCCAATACGGCATGCACTTATACTGTTGAAACGACCCCTCGAATTTACTCGCTTCACGTCCTCGCTTCTCGCTTCCCCTCGCTAGTCGTTTCACGTTGCAAATGTCTATTACTTTGTATCCACTTTACAACTCTCAACTCTATGTGTTATTACTGTCAACACATCAACACATTATTAAATGGCATTTTTACAAACTCACGTAAACAGATCAAAATTTTCGGGTAAAATGTACGAATTAAAACTCACTTTATTATGTTCGAGCAGCTTTTCGATGTGAGTACCAGATCTTCTCTGATCAGTGACCCGTGACAAAGAGGTTTACTCGTTTCTCCTAATCTGACAATCCAGGGAACCTCTCCAATTCTAGCAATTTCACCCCCGACGATTCGAGAAGCAAAATCATCTTCAGTGGCTGCCAGAGCCAAAACAACTAATCAAAAGAAAAAAGGTGAGTTTGTGAGAAACGTAACCAGAAATAACGATAGGTCAATGATACATGTGGAATCCGAATCTGTGTGAGCTGACTTAAACGTTAAAACAAATCATCACATACTACTAGTAAATACCCAACGAAGGACTATCAAAGGTAGCATGTACTACCGAAACTTTTTATATGAGAATCACTCACTAAAATCATTTTTCCATTTTAACCCACTGGGCTAAACGGGTGTTCCCAATATACAGTATATATACAGTACATCTTCCAAATGCGACGACGGTACAAATCGAGAAACCGTCGGTTATGTTGCAGCATCGGTCTGAGTTTAAGCTTGGCATAATTTGTATAAAATTGATGACTTTGGACACAGTGTGAATAACGGTTTTCATGATTTAATTATTTCTATAACTATAAAGTGCAAAATGATAAAGTAATGAATAAATCATTGCTGTCTTCGGATCTAGCAACAGAAGAATTATGCGTGATAAAGATTAAGATATTTGGTAGCATTCAATGCCCTCTCAAAACAACAAGTATTGATTGTTTTATTATTCATATTTCAATTGAATTTGACCGTGATAAGAAAACTGAAGCATTTAGTAAAACAGCATTTCATAATTGAAAATAACAAGTAAACAAAGAAATAAGCAGTTCCATCGGGTGCAGTGGTTACTGAGTTACTCAAATCTATGTATAAGAACATTACCAAAATGTAAAAGTTAATTTCTGTTGTTTTTTTGTTTCTTGCTTTTTTGTTTCTTTTTTTATATCCTGCAGATATAATTATTACTTGCTACAACTATCAATGAAATATCAAAACTGCTGACTTACTTGATATGATAGCAATTTTAGAGAACATCCTTACACGAACGTGTCTTAAATTGAACAAACTCACTAATAAACCAGTTATGATTATTTGAAACTTTATGTGAAAGAAACCATGTTAGATAACAATCAAATTCAATTAAAAATGATATAGTCAACAATATTTTTAATAGATATGATAAGGATTGGACGTTGATCATTGGGCAATTGAAGTCATTGAAGATTATCTTCTGGTCATCTTATAATTTTAATTACAGTCTTAATTGTGTATTAGGATATTTCATAACTGACTATCCCAGCCTACTATCTAAAGATCTGCGTTCTTTTGTTATCACTCTTATAGAATAATAAGTGTCAACTATTAATTATCGAAAATAATACAGTGTAGAAATACACTGGAAATAAGACATAACTCCCAAACTGTAATATAATATAACATCTAGATATACTGGCAACTCACGAAGGTCGAAACCTTTTGTTCACCGGATGTTTCTGGTAATAAGTGCATTAGAGAATCAAAAATGCTATTTAAAAAGCAACTTTGGTTACGAATCAGTAATATGCAGATACGATTTCAGAAGAGTTTAAAATAAACAGAATGCAAGACTTTTAAACTTTCATATCTAAATATTTGATATATGCCGCCATATTGTTTAGTTTAGTTTAAACAATATTTCATTTGCATATTGTTCATAATATATATAACAACCATGACTATCATGATTAAGAAGGAAGCTAAAAGCTTATGTAAACTCTTTCCTAAATAAGCATATTGTTTGCTTTAAGAAAAATAAAATTAAGAGAAGTCTTAAGCTTTTGAAGAAAAAACTTAATCTGGGAATGCCACGTTGATTTCGTTAATTGAATTGTGATATTACACCAGGACTAAATTTGTTTTGTTAACTGTGTACGGTAACACACTTCAAAAATAGAATTAACCAATGCTTGCACTAATGGTAGTGTAACGATGCTCAACTACAAATTGCGAATAACACATTCTTTGCATCACCTGTAAACATTTATGTATCATATCTTTTTAAGGTGCTAACATTCAACTAAACGGCGTGCCAAAAGTGGTATATCATTTCCCTTGCGTGTATGACAGACTGTTTTATCATAATCTTTATCTCGTGCATTCTACTGAGCGACCGGCAAAATGTGGAGTATATTTGCCAATCACTCGTTTTCACATTCAACTAGACGTCACGATTATTGTCAGTACCACGTACATTCAACTTGACGGCTTGCAAATGAAGGAGTATCCTGTCCCATCACTCGTGCTAAAACTCAGCTAAACGTCACAATATTGCCATTATCACGTACATTCAACTAGACCTGCCAAAGGTGGAGTATCCTTTCCACTTCAGATAACATTCAGCTAGATGCCATGCCAAAAGTGGTACTATGTATTTTTCTTCGCGTTTCTTAACTTTCGACTAAACAAAACTACAAATGTGGTTAAATGGTGTTCTTCGATTGCGCGTGTAAGCAGTCAACCGGACGCCACACCAAAAGATGAGCATGTTTTCTAGCGCTTGTGTTTACAATCAACTTGACATCACACCGTTTTTCATCGCGTGTGCCAAAAGTAAAACCCCAAGCTCAAGGTGACGCTTGTCCCCCCACTTATCTGATCTCAATGAAGAACACAGAGCAACTCGGGTACATGGCTAATTCGGATCTGAATGCCTCTCAATATTGTCAAAGATATATAGAAAACAACGTCCCTCATTTTCCGACAGTAGGATTGAATCCATGTGTATTATATTCATCCCAAACGGACGTTAGGTCAGTCCCCTGACACCTGTTAACACAATTAAAGACATTGTTAAATATAACTTTAATTTTAATTTATTGTGGCTCGGAAAATATAGACTTTCGGGGAATGTGCAAGTTTCTCAGAAGTGCTCAGCTTCCGAGACACTGTAAGGTCTTTTATATATTTTATGCACCGATACACAGGATATCGGTTAAAGGTCTTATCTCAAAGACCATCAGTTATTTTGGTGGAGGGGCGAAGATCGAACATGTGATCCCGGGATAACAAGTCCAGCGAGTTATCATTAGATAAGGGATCTTCAGAAACAGTATAATCTACATTATAATATAATGTATGTGACGATGGCTTAAATGGCTATCGTTCCAGAACATTTCTCGACCTTAAGATCTCATCAATAATAGCTTGTGTGTGTAATCACCATACCATTTTCATAACATTAATTATCGATAGTTGTAAATACGTTAGACTCTGTAACATTTGTTCCTTATATCACCTTGTGTTATACTAAATTTACATCATTTGCATTAACATATATTGATATTTCAGTTCAGGCTTAACTATTTTGCATGATACACGTTTACTGTTGTTACTGTATTGATAATGTACCACGATGTATGTGTTTTATAAAATAATAAATATATGTGTTTTCATCTTCTGTGTATGTGACGCATTTCTTTTCAATGAACCTTGCAACAGGACAATGTAAGTAAATACCTTTAGTATTTGTTTACATTTCGGGTACTTTTAGAGATATTACCAGCTATGTTGCAAACAACACGCTATATATAACTCTTTGAATAATGCTACATTTTACCCGAGCATCGATAGCTGACATTTCGCAAACATTATTTCTTATTCTTCTTTTATATGAATACAAACTGGGCACTTTAAGAGATGTGACCAGGTAATGAATGATGCAGAACATTATTGTGTTGTATGGTATTGGCTTTAAAAACAATATATAATTATCTTATGAAAACTTTACAAAACTGTGAGTAAATCACTGAAAGTACATGTATTTTCAAATGTTAAGGTACGGTTTTGAAATGTCTGAATGCCAAAGTACTTAAAATCTGTTTTAATTCATCTAAGGTTTTGGCAGCAAATAGGCCCTAATTAGTGTTCTAATATGAAAACACACTATACCTGTATCGATGCTACGCTTCACTTAGAAAATATGTGTATGGCAGCTTACTCCTACCTTTGTATCGATAATTTCGTATGAGTTACCTCTCTTAGTTTTTCTTTCTATACAACACAGTTTTGTTTCAACTCGGTCATGACTCATAAATCCTGTTACAATTCGAAAAAAGTACTCACATCTGTAGCCATTTTATTCACCAGTAACAGAAATAATAATCTCGTACCGAGATCCTATAATCGCGAAGATAAGCTAATTCCGGATTTTAAACTTTTTTTTTTCTCCCAAAAAAACAAAAAACAACCGTAAAAAACAGCGCGTGAAATGACATTTCATACGTCATACGTCATTTCATTAGATCGAATAAAAAGGTTAATTTCAAGTCATGACAATAGATCAATACCACCTCTCAATTGCTTGAGTGCATCTTGCTTCAAATAGAGTCTAATGATGTAAAACTAGTTACAAGAAATGTCGAGTAACCCAAAACAAATACAGGAAACCCGCACAGTGATGGATACTTTCATTGCATGCGTATTTTTAAAATAATATGTAGTATCATTTGAGTTAACACGCTCATTTTTTACTTGTCAACCGTATTTCAGTCATTTTTTTGCTATATACATTATCAATGGTGGTGGTTGTATATGCAGTCTATCTTTCGATCGACAGCTACATCATTTATCAATAAAGCGATCACGCCATTTTTGAAGTCATTCTCATAATGACGTTATACAAAATATTTCAAGAAATGTGTCCGGATCCTAATTATAAGATGCGATTCGTTTTATGTATTTATTTATTTATAAGAGTATGTCATAAGAGCTAAATATCGAAATTATTTTAAGTAAAAGTATACGATCAATGATCGATAAACATATGCACCATCATGTATGATTTGAAATGGTAGAAGTATGCATATCAGAATACTTTTAATAAATCATATTCGCTATCCAAACCTGCATTGAGTATACTTCTGTCGACTCTTCCAAATATCTAGTAGAGATGATAATAGCTCTTTCTAAATGTAAAGAGGTCCTATGAAACAGTTTTAGAATAAAATATCCAGCTGCGTCTGTATATCTTCAGAAAACGAGGTAACTTCAAAAGAACAAATACCCGCCAATCAAACTAATTCATTTCATTCACAGTGCTTCCATTTGTAACACTTGATTGGTGCAAAAAGTAGGTCAAGCTCCGTCTTATACAGCTTACGCCAAAAGAAAGTAATTTTGAACGGGACGAGATATGTAGTGAGCAACTAGACTTGGAAATCCTGACTCCATTAAACGTATTAAAAAAAGGCAAACAATGTTACAGTTCTTCTCATGCAATACAAAATGACACTATAAGTTATCTATATTTTCATTTTACCAAAAATAAAACAATTACGCATTGTATATGCAAGTAATATGTGCTGACTTATATACAAAAATTGTCACAAAATAATCAGAGTCTGGCAAAATACTTCAACTATTGTACCGTGCAGGTATGCCATATAAAAGTAATACAAATTTTATACTAATTAGCCTCTTAGTTCAAGTTGTATATACTAGATCAATACCGACTCTCATTAGCATGAAAGAATATCTCGTTTCAAATATAATTTCATGCTGTAAAATACTAAAAATGTGTAATTTTGTACAGGACGGGATATTGTTATAGATAAAAAAATTTATCTGGAATGTCCAACTAAACCTATTCTTTCCTTTTTTGGTCATGCCAAACTTTAAAATGACAATTAATTAAAATGTTACTCTGAAAATTAATACTGCCTCTCATTTATATCGAAGTATATTTAATTATTTCAATTGTTGTAGAATTTAATGCTGAACAATATTTTCATGCAAATCTGCACAGAATTGTATTTTATTGTAGGTCAACCAGTGAGATACTGTGTTCTATAAGTGAAATACAGTATGATGATACATATATCATATCAGTCACAGCATGCTTGATATAGGTCTGCCTGAACTATTTACTTTTTCAGGGATTTAGCTTTTGCAAAACTATTAGTTAGCATAACGTAAAAAAGAAAACTTGCTTGTTTTGAGTGGATATGGAATATATCTAAACGCAAAGTGATAAAATATTAATATTTATTTATGCAAAGTTGGTGCAGGAATAATATACCACTGCGAAAAGTTTTCATCATGAATTTGTTCTTCTTCCTACAAGAAACACGAGAAATATGATGCATATTATCGACGCCGGAAGAACAACGGCTTTTTCTTTAAACATGGGGAATTTGTACTTAATGCAGATGCAAACGAAAATATGGATTATTCGGCCGCACTTCTTACAAGCATGTCTTACAAAAACGCTGTAAAATTTACTGCAGGATTATATTTGTAATACATTTAGAATTGTAGATCGTCGAAAACACTCTGATCTGAAACTGATTCTATGCTCGGCAAAGACAATCACGAGACAGGTAGGCTGGTATACATATCAAGGAGGTATGGATCAAAAGGTCTTATAACTATCATGGTGCAACAGCCAGATACACTGTTAAATAATACAAAGACACATTTTTTCACAGTAGGTTTTTCGAATTCTTCCGCCGCATTTGGCCCAGAAAGTTTCATGGCGCGTTACATATGCGCACTAGCTTTAACTATTGCCCTTTTATGACCTTCAGACATGTGCGGACCATGATTTTTAGGGAGCACCCCTACAATGTATGAACAATTAAATGTACTGTCCAATCGAAAGATGGACGAGAACATTTTTGTTAAAGAGGGTAAGGCTTAATTCCTTCAAGCAATAACTCCTCGCACGACCTGTGTTCTTTTCTAATTTTTTTTTTAGTAAATCTCCTGAAATCGACTTTGTGATTGGACGGGGCTGTAAGCACGGGATAATATCCATCAATCCTTCAGCATCGGGATCGCTATCTGCATACTTCTTCAACAAACACCCCGGCAAATGCATCAATACCGTGTGCCTCCGATCCTGCAACACCGTATCAAGTTTCATCTTCGCGCTGACTCAAGATCCGTTCCGATGTTGCCATACCTTTCCTCGTCCAACAGTTGAAATCAGAGATTCAGCGGCTGGGAAAAGTGAATCAACTCTTAGATATAAACACCCAAAATATGGTACATTTTATATTTACGTTTTCCTTTAATAAAATCAATTTTAAACAGAACTTTATTAGGCCATCCTTAAAAAATTGTTTGTTTGCCCTAACGCGACCGACTGATGAAAATCCTCCCGACTGACTTTTTTTTTTTGGATCTGAAAGCCAAAAAAAATTTTTTCTGCCGTCGAGAAAAACCGTTCCGTTTTTTGTCATTTTCCATCTTTCTGGTATTTCTTTTCTGTAGTTCTTTCGTAAGTAATACCAATCAGTTATCCTCGACTATGCTTGACAGAACGTGCAGGGGTGTGGAAATCCTTTATTTTTTCACTTTTCCGCGGACGAGTGAGATGTAAAAATTCACTTGTCCGAGGTCAAAATTCACCTGTCCAGATTTCAACATTAAAACCAAATTATGTGAAACAAACAAGGACCAGGTTAAGATTTTTATTTTATATGCTAATCAGTACATGTCTAGAGGATTCTGCAAAGCTCGGACTTCCGAGTGAGCTTGGGAGTGCCTGAAGTGACTTGGAGTACGGAGAAATATTACGGCACTTCGCGGGAGTGTATTTGCGACGCTCCGAGTGGTTTCACACGTAAATTAACGGGTTTACGGGAAATAAAAATCAGATTTATTATATTCAGTAGAAATGTGTCCACACTGTTGTATGCATATTAATTCAAAAAGATTTGGCGACCGACGTACATTTTGTAAAGCGTGTTCAATATATTTTATCACCAAAAATAAAACTTACTCATAACATTATTTATTCCAAACTCCAAAGTTATCAGACTATTGTCTAGAGCTACTTTTACATGTCTCCAACTGTCAAATATCTCGGTCTTTTTGATGCCACGTGCTTCTCGAAGATCAAAGAAAACTCACATGTACAATATAGCGTCGGCGATTGTTTTTTGATCTCGTGACACCTGCAGCTTTATCTTTTATAATTGAGGAGGTTGCAGTTAAAATAATTTATTCGGCAAATGTTATTCATTAAAATAAATATTACTGGAAAAACGTTGACTTTGACAGTTGCTGAAACAATAAATGACAGAAACACGAACACGCTGGAACGCCGCGTTTTGTTTTATAAAGAACAGTTAGAACTTTTTTAATGTTAATTGATAAATATTTGTTTGCATTCACAAAGTGACAAACATTATTCAGTCAGTGGTGTCACATAGTTTGGATTTGCAAACAGTTTTGCGTCACCCTTTACGACAGGCCATATTTTCCACAACTATGCTAAGGGACCAATTACAGCTTACTTTAAATGGAAATAAATATTGTAAGTCAACATAAAGGTGATAAATAGTTTAGATTTTGATAAGAAATAACTCAATTCTTTTTGAAACAATAAAAAACATAACGCCGTGATAGTATACAGTAGCGGCGATTCTCAACGAAAATACGTGATTCTAACTTTGTAATTCAATGGATTTTGATTCAACAGGTCGCCTTTACAGGTGTATTAATGTTGGTTTTCATAAAACTGCAAACAAATCGGGCGGTTCCTGGCTGGATTACTTGAGACTGTTTTACATTATTCATTTTATTTTTCTCGAATTTTGACTTGTCCGCGGACAAGTTGGGCAAGAAAAACCCGTGTCGGACTAGGAATTCCGCACCCCTGACGTGTACGCTGAAGCTCACTCCGCAGGGAAATCGTACCAATAATCGTGTCAGAAATCTGACACGCTCGCATTTCAGTATTTCATAAGAAATTAATAAAAAGAATAAATAATTTTATTAATAAGACTATAATCTTTTAATTTGCCAAATTTGAACATCAAATTGTATCTATTTAGCGTAAAGCAAAACGAAAGTTTCGAGCAGGTCAGAATTTTCACATATTGGTAGCCACAATTATCACGTGGCCATTCCCACGAACCTTTGGAAAAGGATATCTGCGGGAAATCGCCGAAGATTCCGATTGCGGTCACGATCAGGGAAAGTTTATTTATTTACATGACCACGTGCGTTTTGGCGCGAACACTTTCAGGTTATGTACCGCGTCGAAAATAAAGTAATTTTGTTTTCAAATTAAAAAACATAGTGGTAAATGCTATTTTATATTTACACTCGTCCTTTATATCATCTAAACACTAATCAAAAGGAAATATCAAGCATTCTGAACTACATGAAAAATAAGTGCGATTGCGTCAGACGAAAGTCCGTTGTAAATGTAAACAAAATGATTCGTTTGAAAAATCGATGTTTTTGTAGTCAACATTCAGTTGTAGAACATCGTAATTGGTTTGAAAATATGAATTAATGAATATATGACCTAAACATGACCATATTTCTCTACTCAACGTACATTAGATGAAAATTTGCATGCTCTGTTATTCTGGTAAGGATTTGTAGTAGTGCTGATCCAAAACTCTAAAGCTGCACCTGACGAAAAACAAAATATCAAAATAGCGGCATTTAGAGTTTTGGAAGCCAGAACTAAATGTTAAACCTGGCAATGTCAGATGAAAAAATTCCACTCAATTTCATATTATCTGAACATTTTGTAAGTTCTCGCATAATTAAATTAAATTTTTACAGTGGTACAAATTAATTTTCCTATGTTGAAGTTCAAATTTTATAGATTTTTTATGTGAACCTGTTCCTAACCTGGCCACAGGTCCAAATACAAGGCTCACTCGGACACTGAGTTGTTTGACATTCTATAGCTTAATAACTTCTTCAAATTTACGGTTTGAATGATTTTACAACACTATTAAAGCACTTCTGGAATGAGCCTTGTTAAGCACTTTGGGAGTCTGGCTTATGGCTAAAATGATAATGTGCAAACCACCACCCATGCAGATATGTTACAAAGCCAGGTTAATAGCATTCTACAGTGGGGTGCTAACAGTCAATAGGTACATACAACAGAAGAAATAGAGAAATATTAAGACAAGAAAGGTGCAAATATTAAGTGTACAATATGTCAGCTATTAATCTAAGATACAACATACATGTCAATGTATGTACCGAGTTAATACCGAGTTAATACAACATCTATAAAACATCTGAAAATCAAAAAAAAAAAATAAATAAAAAAAAAAAGACCTACCTACCTACCCACTGAAAAAATTCTGGGTCGCGTTAGGGCAAACAAACAATTTTTTAAGGATGGCCTTACTGCTGCTGTGTTGTTTTTGGTGTTGTTGTCGTATGTGTTTGTGAAGATTCAGCTATCCGTCGGCACGGTAGAGTACGGCGTGGCTCCTAATACTGTAATTGGCGTTTTCAGGAACTATAAAAAAGGGCGGTTTTTTAACAGTTCCATATATTCAGTTGTTAGGCATTATACTGTCTTCTGGTTTCAAAATTACATAGTAATAGGTCGAAATAATTTCAAAACATTTCAGAATAGCATAATATTATTTTATTGTTGTTCTTTTGTAATTAATCGTTAACACTATGAATGCGCGAACGAACAACTTGGACAGAAATATGGAGATAAGCGCGTTTTTTCCCCTTATCATTATAATCGGCGTCCGTGGTGTGATTGGTAAAGGCGTCTGCACCTGTAACTGTTCTGACGTACTTTAACGGATGAATCCGAAACCCATCAAAACCCATATTTCTTTTTACTTTTTTTTTCTTTTTTACTTATCATTTTCAGTTTTTAAACCATTTTTAAATGTTTTACGGCCAATAATCATAAAATCATCATTAATGTCAAACTAATAAGGATAATGGTAATGAAAAATTAGGACATACTGTATACATATTATTCGATAATAGTAACGTTTCGATACTACATGTCAGTCAACAGTCGTGTCAGGTTTTGCTTGTTCAACTAGAATTGGTTTCCTTGAGCTTTTTTAGAGTCATGCCTCAACATCAACCATCACCAATTTCTAGAATATTTACATGTTAGTTTTGTTTGTTCTTTGTATCACTGTTTTTCTTGTTCAAATATATCATTTATTCTGTGTCTTCTTTGACCTTACTCACTGTTCAGCTTTTTGCCTACAATGTAGAATAGGAATTTATTTCAACCAGGCAAGAACTGGGAAGGCGGTCCGAATTTTTTTGTTTCTTACTACAAGCTCGAAAGGTACTGTTTATCTTTTTCGTTCTTTCATCAACATTGACATCAAAGTATTTAGATTTTAGAAGCAGTGGAACCCGGGATGTAAATTTATTGTGAATTTATTATTTAGAATAAAAAACAAGGGATGAAGAGGAGAAAAAGCAAACAGATAACTCTTTCTGAAATTATGGTACTCTTGATTGTAAACATTACCTCCCTTGTTGACCTAATTGTGAGCTAAAACTAGTTTTAGCAGTAAACAAAAAATGAGGAACCGAAGTTGGTTGATGTGAAATTTCATATAGATTTAATAACTAGTTTGCGAGTTATAGCACAATATGTGCTAAAAGTGGCCGACACTAGGACCGTAACCAGTAAGGTTCTAGAAATTTGTGGCACTGTATATCAAATCAAGACCGATATCGATAACATTTAGTAACTGAGCTGTTCTGTTCCTTTCTGACGTGTATCGATTTGGGTAAAATTAAGAGTAACCAGGTTTCCTTCTGTTCGGATATGGTCCTGTCCGTTTTCGAATGCTGGTATTCGACTGCCTCCATACATTAACTCTGGTATTGATTCCCGTTTTCTAGAGGCGCTGTGGCGTAGGAGTAGAGCGTCGGACTGCTAACAAGCAAGTCGTGGGTTCTCATCCTGGTAACGGCATTTTTTACTGCTACCTTCAAAATCCGTTCATTCGGAGCGAGTATTTGTCAGAACCCCAGGAAGTATCGGGGTGGTTAATGTATGCTGCAAGTACAATCGGTATATACTGAATCAATAGCAAAAGGATGATTTATCCATTTCCGGTTCTTCTATGAAAAACAGAAGAGCCATTGTCATAACCTTCTTGACGTCAGACGGCAGTGTCGTTTTAAATCTGGTTAAGCTTTCTTAAAACTCACTTTCTCGGTAACCATTAAAGCCTTGAAACTTCAGAAAATTGCTTGGCACCATACAATGGTCTCTGTGGCCGAGTGGTTAAGGTCTCCGACTGAAGATCGCTTGTCCCTCGCCGCTGTAGGTTCGTGTCCTACTTGGGTCGGATTCTTTTACGTCTGGAAACTATCTAGGTTCTACACAGGTGCCCACCCGTGACTGAAATAATGCCCAAATTGGCACCCAGGGTCTTCATGTGGCTTTGTTTACAAACACAGACTTTATCAGCAATTAGCCACACCTCCCGGGAAATTCAAATCTAACATCGTCTGCTTGACAGGTTGATTTTTTTCTCAAATTCACTAATTAGAAGTGATATGAAATTAAGATTTTTTGATGAACTGTTATGAAATGGCACAGTTTACCTTTGTAACAAATTTCAATGGAAACAGTTTTATAATTTTGTCAAAATTTCTAAAAAATGGTCTCTGATCTGAAACATATTTGAAATTATTGAAAAACCTGCCCCAGCGTCATCTAAAGTCTGTTCCATTCCACTTTGGACCCCCAACTTTGACCTGAACTGAAAAATCCTGAGCGGTTTTCGTATAAATTTTACCTGTTTTGTGATCTACAAAAAAGTCACCCTCGAGAATTTTAAGCGTTTTTGAAATAATCACGTCATTTTGTAAAGATGCCGATTTTTATTTTTCTATGGAGACTCGCCGTTGTTTACATTGGACGCCATTGACGTTTACTCTTCCGTAACAGAGAAGTTACGCCAAAGTTCACGTGTTTTTCAATAAAATGTTCGGGGGACATTTCAATATTACAGTCAGATGCATGGTTATTAATAATGAGGTATAAAGCACAAAAGTAACGCTTAAATGTAACAAAAAACTGTTGACAATCTTATAAGATCTACAATAAAAGATTTACCTAATTATTCCTGCTTTCAAATGATTCCTAGCCTACTGCAGTAGTAGGCTAATGTCGTACTGACAGTCCGTCACACGTTTCAGATTTACTCCAGTCCATGAGTCATTACAGCACTAAACATTTTGAAAAACCTTACGCAGTTGTTGAATTTCAGGTGAAAGTAGCATAACATGCAAGTGAAACACACATTCATTTAAACAGTGGCCCAACATGCATGTCACAGTATAACCCTGAACACTCCATAATCCACTCTAAATCCTTTATTTTCCTTCACAGTAATGAGCTAGATCTATTGATATTAAAACGACAACATAGATTTCAATTCTCCGAAACTTGCTCGTGACGTAATTGAATTGATGACGTAGTATGAATAACAAATCTAGGCGACACGAGTGGATCCGACGGGGGAGCGTGCATTTGCGCGCATCCCCTTATGCATAATGGTACCTAGCTAAATAAATTGAAATAACACAAAATAATCTAATAGTAATGTATAGGCATTTGGTCGTAGATTGATATACCGTTTTTTCATAGCCTGGTACAACACGTGCGGAACACACCTTTTACGAAACGCGTAGAATATACACGCTTTTAAGAAATCACCTGTTCTATATGCATGTGCCTTCCTCATTCGTAGGTACATACTCATACTAACTGCTGTTTGTACAAAACCCGCTGCCATACACATGTAAGTCTTACTTGTTGCGAAGGGGCGTTAATACGATATGAATATCGTCTTCGCATCGTGTGATCGTCCCTGCGCATTGTCGCTTGCACATAATATGTATTTTGTCAGGGTCTGGAAATCTGGATAGGGGCAATGTTATCCATTTTTACAGAAAAAATGCCTGCTAGCCAGATTTTGTAGCCAGTAGAGTTCATTGATGTCGTTTGAGTTACGTATCTATTTCAAATTCATTTTAATATGTGATTTTAACATAGCGGCTAAGTAGGTTTTATTTCTTATCCGACGACAGATTGGGTCGCAAATTACGTAACAAAGTTGGGTATTTTACTTTAGAATTAAGCGAAAAGTGATAGATCTATGTGTCTGATATAAATGTCAGTTTTATATGTGCGAAGGCTTTAAAATGACTTGTTATTGTTGTATAAAATATGTCCTAAGTAAAAAATGATATTTGAGATGTGTGCGTGCAGTCAGTAAATATGTACTTGAAACATTACGGGAGTGACAGCCTGGCAGTGTCTATTCTAGGACGCGCGGTTGAGGGATTCATCCTATTTTTTCAAAAATCTATTCACAAAAGAATAGTTTTATGAATAATTTTCGTTTCTGAAAATATAAGGTCATGATCTCTTAATGTTATGGTGGACTCCCAAAGAAAGCACCCCCCCTCCTTCTTCGTCCGCACCTGAGGGTGGGGTTCTTATTACATGCCATATATTTTATATATCAGTGGGTGAGCAAAAATTTGATATTTGCCGTTTTTCGACAAAAGATACTTTATTTTATGTTTTTCTATGATCCGAAAAATTTGTCTGTCTGATTCACATGTTTAATGTCGACAATTAAAAGTTTAGGGCCCTTACAAAATGACGAAAATGTAGGCGTACCGGCCGGTGATTTAAAGCAAGTTTGTATGCCGAAATCGTTGAACAGTCGTTACGGATTTGTTCAGGTCGGCATATATACATTTATCAAATACTTAATATGCACCGCATAAATTTGTCTCTTTCGACGTTGGTAATTTTGAGTACGTCCCTGGTAACGTCAGCTATGGACGCCGCCATCTTGGAAATTAACGCGACGTCACTTTGCATTACGCCCTATGGGGAAAATCACAAAAATGCGGATTTTTACGTTTTAGTAAGAAATAATAGAAAAATGAAAAACATGCCTGGAGATATTAAATTTCCAGATATAAATATGCTATAAAAAGCAAAAATACATGCAACAGCGACAAGAAACTAATGGTCCAAAATTAGGTGGAACAGACTTTAGTGGTTTATACGTATATAATATTTAAAGCGGTACCTGGGAGGCTTTTCTAACGCAACATTTTTTAAACCGAATTTCGTGGAAACGGTTCAAAGTATTGATTTGAAATTATGCATGCAGGTATTTGGCCATATCAGACGTGCAAATATGACAAAATTATTCAACCGTAACGGTCCAGTAGCTTTGCACCTGGGCTGTGCACAATTTTTGCACTTTGCACGTGGAAATATTGGCGGGAAAGATTTATTGGTTATTTGTTCATTCACCTTTTGTGCATGCATGGGCACGCCGAAAAAACACATAACTTACACATTTGTTCAACTCAGAAAAGCATTGCGCGAAGAATGTCCTGGAACGATGTCGCACAGTCGGCATGTTTCAGACGGACCAATCTTTGAGACACGTATGAAAGTAAATTGATTTTTATTAATATTGTTTTGTTATTTACCACAATGCATATTGCAAATATTTGTTATTATAGAAAAAAACACTGATATTCCTATTTTATTCATTTCAATCATATCCATTCTATCCATTTCCAGATAAATGTCGCAAATCATAATTATTGGTATTGTATGCTTTGGAGTACCGTGATAGAGGAAACGTACGGTGCTTTCTGAATTATAATCATTTTGATAAATTCCACAGACAAATTTTGTTAACATGCAAAACATTTACATACAGAAATGCAAATGGTTCATTTAAATGCAAGTTAACACATATACCTTTCCACATAATGTGTTTCGAAGGTTAAACTGCAACCACGTTTTGTGACTTTTATTTCTACTGTGATGTTTTATTCTGTTCATTTTGTATACGTTTTCATCAATGAAATGTAAATGAATTTCAATGAAGTGTGTATGATGCCTTTAATTATTATTCTCTGAAATTTCAAAAAAATCCATCCACAAATAAGCAAAATAAATGCATTTGAACTGATGTTTCGTTAGAAAAGCCTCCAAGTGTATATACTTGTATAGAACTAAAACGTTTTAAGTAGATTAATTAAATTCCAAATCTACCTTTTTTCAGGAGATGATTGGATGTGCACACGGCCCCACACACAGCCTCACATTGTTATTGACCTGAATGTTACAACATCAAGGTGCGCTGTCAAAGTGGAATATGCCCTAAATAGTGTCTGCACATCTTAATTAATATTAAAGTTATATAACTCTTCATCATTTCCTGTTAATTTTTGGTCAAGAACGAGCTGGAAACACAGTAAAAGCTTTTAAAATATGTAAACAATGAGCTATGCCAAGCTATTACTCTTATTGAAATATATCAATTAAAATATACCTAACAAAAAGCGTAGATTCTCAATATTTGACTACGATGGTCAAAATATAATTAAATGGTTTCCTCTATATTCAATGGGAACAAAACTGTAGTACAGATTCACACATTTTTGTTATAACTTTAGCAATGTTCATTTTTGAAGCAGTATAAATCTGTGATTAATGCTTTTCTTAAAATTATAATGGTCACTTTGAAGGGTAGTACATGTATCACGTTAAAGAAAGTTTCATTTCAGTAATAGTTTTATCTTCACTTATAGAAACAAGAGAATTTTTTTAATGTACATATTCGCCGAAAATAAATAATTAATAGACAGTGGTTGAAGAACATTAACTTTGGTGTATTGGCTAAAACTTCGAAGCAAACATTGAACCAGAGTGATTAAAACGATGGGATATTTTCCCGTCAATACTTGCTTTGTAGGAACTAAATGCTTTAGATAAAAGACCTCAACATATCTTTTGTTGCTCGTCATATTTTGTCTGTATAAAGTGTTGAATAAACCTAATTTAGGTATTGTGTTCGGACCGGAAAATTGAATGCATCCGTGTAGGACCCCCAAATGTGAAAATGCTTGAACAACTGTGAAATGATTTGACCCTATACACTCAGTGCGTGTGAAAGACTATATCAAGTACTATGCTTTCCTTTCCTTTGCAATGCTTTCCTTAGGCAAAGTGTGTGTATCAAATTTTTACTTAAGATAAAACAACTCTATCTTGGTCGGGCAACCAGGATATGGAAATCAAATTTTAAAAATACCTCCAGTGAAAATTTTACTTGAATTAAGCGCTAAGTGAACATATATGAGTGTAAATGATCAGACGTTAAAGTTTCAAACAAATCTGTTACATGGCCAAATTCTGATTATACACCTTTATATAAAGTACATGTATCTCTAGCTATGAAACGTTTTCTGTTATATTATATTTTCTGATTAAGAGCACATTCAATTGTTTACAGAAAATGTTATAAATAGTTGTTTGTCAATACAACTTAATGTTGCACTGTCGTATTTCTCTTAAAACGCTTACATTTATATTTTCTATTATCTCCCTTTTTTGCATTGTATAACAGAAAAGTGGGTTTTCAATGTACTGTATATGTATACTGTCGGGACTATATTAAAGGGACATACCCTATAACTGATATCAAACTAAATAACCTCCAAAACATAAAAAATATAACCTTTGAAAGTATTAAAACTTAACCTAAAAGTTTCAGCTATGCATTCCCAGTCATTATCGATAAAATCAGCGGTTTAAAATATACTGCAGTACCGTTAACCATTCAATAATGTATGTTGTTGTTGTACAATTAATGGGTAGATGCGATTCATTACAGAATGGCTCTATATTGATTAATTGTGCTAAAATGAGGCATTTTTCGCCATAGGTTCTTCTTTGAAATTGTATCTATTTATCATTTTACGTTCATTGAACACATAAATTATGTTTCGAGAATACAATCTGCTAGATGTAGGGAGAGCCTCTTTAAATAAATGACAAACATATCTTTAGTTAATGAGGTATCAAATTAATCAATGGCATATCACAAATTGTTTTTCAAGTTCTATTACCGTTTATTGTTATCCTGTATTCAGAATGCGAGTTACAACCACAAATTACATATCTTTGCTTAAAGTCCTAGGATTACATTAACAAGTAGCTCTCGTTGTATCAAGAAAGATGTCTTACTGAAAGAAATGACCTTTATTTGCACCAAAATCATTCCTTGATTTGCTTATTTAAATCGGTAAGTACATATTAGAAACATAAAGCGGTATTTTTTCTCAATGATATTGCAAAAAAAGGCTGTCTGGCAACACTTTGTCTTGAAGAAGCAACTTGAATTCGAAAGAAAGACATTTGTCAACATGGTTCTATAATTATCTTATTAAAAAATTAATGTTACTACCATATATCAGTAAATTCAGAGTGATCACGGGCCTTTAACAGATTCTAGAGACGGTATAAGAGGAAGTGGTAATTTTCAACATTTCACTGTACTGTTACTTTTGATGTTCAACTGAACGTCCTAAACATTGCTTTTGTGCTACCTCTTATCTCAAGTGTCAATAACCTTTCAGAAATAAAAGTTGAATACATGTACATGCACTTATACTATATCTGAATACGTATTTCAAGATGTATGTTAAAATACTGATTATACTAGGCTTCGTCTGTGATAGTTTCGATGCTTTTCTTTTCGAAGAACCATGTAACAGGACAATGTAAGTAAAATTATTCTTCTCTTATAACGGTGTGTTTACTTCTTAAGACAAAATACTGACATGGATTCCGAATCATTCGTATTTCTGTCAGTGGAAGTCAAAATTGTGTGTTTTGTCTTTTTTCCCAGACAAAAGAAGCAAACAAAACAAATATGATATTATATTTCCTGAATTTTAACTGTAACATTTTAGCACTGAAGCACGTGGTAGACTGAAAATCATCCACCATGATACCTGTAGTAACGTCCCTTAGCGCGATTCGATTTCTAACGACATGGTGCATTTATAGTTTCATGATAACAATCTGATAGTCTTTTGACTTACGTGGTTCAAGTTGTATGTTCCAATGCAGTATAACATAGAACCAAACTGTAATATTTGTAAACAAATGTATGGCGGATATTAAAAACAAAAACTAAAAACATTCGCCAAATTCTGTCATGGTCGCAAAAGGGGAAGTTACTCTAAGTTGTTGTTGCATATACCATGGCAGATGTTACTTTCTGTCAGCTACATAAAAATTAAGATCCTTGAAAAATAAGACAATGTCTGTTTGGTTTGCTTCTTATGTCAATGTAAAAGACAAACCCAAGCCGGAAAAGCACAATCCTGATTGCGAGCATGTATATGAGTTCTGCTACACTCTGAGATATGCAGACAATACAAGAAGCTGTATACAAATGTTCAATTTGTGCTCTTTGTCAGCAGGAGTAAACTCCCTTCATTTCATAATATGTTTTCAGTATCTTTGCTTTCTTCTATAGTAATCGTATGTGTCCTTTACTACATATAAAAAAGATAGATGCAAACATATCTTCCTTCAAGAGAGAAGGCGGTGCTCATAAGGAAACACTGTATACTTCCCTGAAGTTCTATTAGTAATCGTATGTGTCCTTTACTACATATAATGTTACATATGCCAACATATGTTTCTTTAAGAGAGAAGGCGGTGCCCTTAAGGAAGCACAGTATATTTCCCAGAAGTTTTATAGTAATCGCATGTGTCCTTTACTACATATAATGTTACATAATCCAATGTATGTTACTTTAAGAGAGAAGGCGGTGCCCATAAGGAAACACTGTATACTGCCATAGAAGCATGTATCAAAGAATGCCTCTGTTTACCCATCAGCTTTTTTCGACAATCAGTTTTTTTCAATAACAGCTCTAGTTTCCTTTTCTTTCGTTCATTATTTAATTCATAAGCCATATTTTTTGTTTGCATATGTTTATAATTTCATATCTTTAAAGCAAGACTACCGAAATCGACTTTATTATCGGCCAGGATTGTACACATGGGTTCATATCCATAACTCCATCAGCTTCCGGGTCCTTGTCCGCACATTTCATCAACAAGAGCCCTGGTGCGTGCAACAACACGGTATGTCTCCGATCCTGTAACACAGTACCAAGTTCCGTGTTTTCTCTGCCTCAAGACACCTTCCGGTGCTGTCACGCTTTTCCTCGTCCAACACTTGACACTAGAGATTCAACCGATGTCAAAAATGAAAGTCTCTACAAGACAACTACATTCGGTATATTCAATTTAAACACATATACAATATTCATTTTTATTATGTAATCCAATACAAACAGGCCCAATAGCATTTTAACGTTTGCATCATTTCTCCCAAAGGTTAAACATACGTTCTTGCCAAACCAATATATGCATTTAGGTTTTGTGGTATGAGGTTGATGCACGGAAAGGGGCAGTGTTGAGGAATAAAAATATATTTAAAATGTGTCATGCTTTTTCGAAAAAAAAGAGAGTAAATTGAATTTTACTAGAATACTATGTCAACGTCACTAGCTTGGGTACTGATTCTCAACGAGCAGCGCTATCGATTACCTTAAAGGGGGCGGGGCGGGGAAGGGGCGGGCAGGATAGGTGGTGGGGCGAGGATCCAGTCTTTAGGAATTCCAAGACTTTCATTCTTGCTTTAGTAAGCACACAGTTGAACGTGACATTTTAAATCTAATAGCAATTGTGGAACATTGATTTCCTATTTCTTGTTAGTACAGTTGGTATATTATGTAATCGTTCCTTCATTTATTTCCAATCTTCTTCAAGATAAAAAATTCCTAGCTAGATGTGGTAAATTCAACTGGTAGCCAGACAAAAATCCTAGTGTCGCTTATGTGAGATTTGAAGAATTATATTCGGTGACCTTGACTGTGACTGCATGAGTCTGCCGAAAGTCCGCATTGAATTATATATTTGTGATATAAATAAGAACTACCAAGACAAAGACGCATATGGTGAATTCAAAAAGCTTGTACAAATACTTAAGGCGCTGAATAATTATGTGATAATTATTTCAATATGTGTGAATTGTGTACTTTTTCGAGAGTCTATATATTATGCTATAATGCTGCTTTCTTGCTTCTGTAGGGGATGACTGGATATGCACACGGCCACACACACAGCAAAGAATTGTGATCGACATGAATGTGCATACATCTAACTGTCCGCTTCAAGTAGAATATGATTTATTTGCAACTTGCTGAAGTATGTGCTTGACTCTGATCACACTTTCTCGTAACTATTGTATCTTACGATTGTCTTCAAATAAAGATCAAATCAAATGAAATTGGTTTTGTTTGTGCTTGAAGTGACTATATGTACTTAAACAATATACATTGTATTTTACAATGTTTCAAGTGGCGATTAATAAAAAACAAAACTACAGTTATAACACATGATATTATGTGTGAAAAGGAAACCAAAATATTTCACTTCTGAGTCAGAAATGCGTCATCGAAAATTAAAATGAATTCGGTAAGGTGTAAACGTCTCCAGTGATTATCCTTGTCCTTAAACATTGTATGGCTTAACTCCCTTGATTCCCAAGGGAAGTAACTTTTCGGAAAATCCAATAAAAGCTGGAAACGTGAAAACTAAAGAACATTTGCCAGTATTTATTCAAATGGATAATTATACTAAAAACAGTGATTGAAAGCATGGATGAACAGGATGATCATGATCTGCATTAGTCGAAAGGGCAGACTGATTGCCGCGATCATAGATAAAGGTTCCAGTATGTTAGTTAGCCTTCTATGCCAACACGAATATCAATAACCAACACAACACCGCCATCTTAGATAAAACTTTAAACACCAAAAATTACACTCGAATAAAAACATTAAATGAAAAACATGAGCACTTCAGATGAACTGTCAATGATATTTGCAGTTTAGAGTATTACTATTTCTTGTAAGAATCTTTAATGCCTCCACTTTGTGTCCACATTTGAGCTTGGTAGTCGCTAAATAATGCGAGATTCTTCCAGGAATATGTCCTAGGATCAATGTAAGTTTCACTTTTATACCATTTGCCCCTTTTAGCGCTACTCGCTTTGGTTTCCCGCTGCATTCGCTGAACAATATCAGGTATTCTACTGACAGGGAGCTTCTGTGTGGAACCAGGCATACCACGAAATAGGTTGTTGTACATGCTGCCCCCTGTAATAGAAAAAAAACCATACATTTATAGAATTTGTTTTAGTAAATGGCAAAAGATATTATAAAGATATTTGCATAAGAAAACACGAAGTAGAAAATGTTCGTGTTAATACAACTTCATGTTATTGGCGCCGCCCTTGAGGGTGGGGTCTTATATGGAATGTATTTTGTGGGAAGTCCATGGCAGGAGCGGTTGTTTAATGCTGAAACATTTCTTTTTGATAACAGATTGTTTCAAAAAATGATTTTATTTTTGGTATAGGAATGCGAATAGAAAAACGGCAAAGAAAACTGAGAACTTACTGAACCACATATCAAAATAAAAATAGAATCTAAATTTAAATAACCCAGTCACACAATGTTATGTTCTGCTGAAATTTGAACACAGAACGTTGACTGACATCCCCATCCATAGAGAACAACCGTGGCAAACTTATATGACCACGGCCGATATCACAAAACTTAAGGGAATTAAGACAAATTTCTGGTGTTATCACGGTATCACCAGAGTTACCCTTCTTTTATTGCTATATGAGAGCATGTGTGATTTATGGACACCATTTGTTAAATAAATAGGATTTTTAATCATAAACCATGCTTCTGTGTTTTAATTACGTTGTATGTATAGATATCTTCTACATGTACTTAAATATTTAGTCCTACCGGTTTGCCCGGTGTTTGGTCGGGCCTCCATCATCCGTTGCTGCATTGTTGTAGCAGAGTTACCCGTCCTCTGTACAGACGTTCCTATAGCTGCTACAGACATTTTCTACGTTCAAGGTCAACTACACAAAAAGACAAAAAATATATTAGTAATTATTATCCTATTATATGATAACACTTTGTGCATGTCTAAAATGCATGTGTGTGACATTTCCCACGGTAAAAATACATAAAGTCAAATCTGGCTTAACCAACAGGCCAGTGTATGCACTTAAATTCGATTTGATAGGCCAATAAGATATAGAAATGCCAAAGTCAGATACATCAATACTGATTTCTTAAGGCATATGACTGATTAATCGAGGTGTATTTTCCATGATCTTGATTTAGAATGTTATGCAAGTAAAGCAATAAATGTATACCCGATTAGGTCCAACAATGCCATACACACAGCAATTTATATTCTTCCTTTTCCAAACCAGTCAAATAACAATAATAAGGATTAAAGATTAAAGAATTAATCAAATCCGTTGGGAATTGAGGAGGACTTGAGGACATGGGATACTGTTACAGGAATCCGGGTAATCAAAAGCGTAATGAGGTCGTATTAATGTTGCACAAAAGCTTTGCCTGTAGGAACATGGGTTAAAAATTCTAAAAACCCTATAACTCGAGTTGGGATTCAATACCTTCTTGTAACCTTCTTAAAAACGTCTATGTTCGAATTTCTTTATTTCGATATTACTTTCAAACAATTTCTGATCTATTTGGTTGGGACCGGTGACCAAAACTTATCGCGGCATCTTGCTGGAAAGCTATTTTGTCTCAACTTGATTACTAACCCAGGAACACGACGACTCAATTTCTAAGTTATTTCGGTATGTGAAAGACATGACACAATACATTTTTTTTTCATAAAAAAATACAATTAATTAAATGGTAAATGAATATCACATTGGTATAGACAAAAATTTATTAACAAGTATAAACACAAGACTTAGTTTTGAACTTAAATTTAACAAAATGGACTAATAAAACATTCTATAAAACTTACCATGATTGCTACGAGAAAAGCAGTACAGTAGACTGATTAATCATACCAACGGAAGGATTAAATGAAGTTATTTGATTGTCTAACTTATTCATCGTACAACGAAGAAGACAATAAATAAGTTAGACAATCAAATCGTCTTCATGTATACGTCGTATATCGTAAAATAGTACATGCGGTATTAAATGTAAAATTAAGATCTTATCGCGAAAGGTTTGAAAACTTTCATTTTCCTTGATCACACAAAGATTTATATCTATCGATTAACTCAACTAGCGTTTTACAATTGAACATGGAGACAAAGGTGTAAACAAATGCAATGATTATATCAATTGCGTACCTTTTACTCTCTTTTTTCGATTTTGGATTATGCACGCGGATCGTCCATTGTATTGCTGCATTAGAAGATAATGTAGTACTTTAAAAAGCTTTGTCGGAATAAAATGGTTAATCGCTTAATGTCTAAGTACTGCCGGCAATGTATATGCAGTTAAACCTGTGAACAAAGACCATTGTTGGGAAGTTACAAATGTAGTCTTTGTTTTCAGGTGGTCTGTATTCACATGTGTTTCTATTATAGATGAATCGTGCATTGTGATTTCCCTTCTTGTCTTTATTTAAAGGGCGGTCTATTTTCAGAGGTAGTCTTTAACACACGTTTGACTGTAGTATGGAAAGCATTTACAGTGATGTATGAGTATTGGCTTTCTGGGAGTTTAAACAAACAAATGCAACGGAAGACAACCTAAGCTGAGAACAAACCAGCGGATGCCAACAGAAACCTTGCCCGAATTTACCAACACATGTACATAGCCATTTATTGCGTATACGCGACATCCCTCAATATAGGTTTTCAACGAAATACTACTAGAATTAAAATTGGCGCAAATATTGAACAACAATATGAATTCAAAGGAATCATGTTTCATTCACGAATTATAATAATATAAAACTGTCGATAACCTCTTGCTTTGGCCTTCAAAAACTCATGGAAAACATGGTTTTTTACTCAGTCAAAAGTACAGTCAAGCCTTTGTCAAAGTCACCTAGGAATAAAGACCACCTTGCCAATTAAGACAAGTAGGCCTTAGACAGTGCACTTCTTATCTATGGTAGAAACACCTTAGAATGAAAAACAACAGTAAAATTTCACTATAAAGACCACCCAATATTTAGACATCTCTCTATATTCAATCCGGACATTTCAGAAGCAAGTGCTCAATTGCATAGTTAGAAGGTCTCGCTAGTAAGACCGTTTCATTAATAAGACCACTTCGTACTGGTCCTAAGGGTGGTCTAGATACAGTCACTTTACTATAGCTGCAAACAAAAACACATTAGCTTCTAATGACCAGCGGTCTTTGCAAGCAGGTTTGACTGTATATTAGCGTAAGATGCATTTTGATTATTATGACTTAATAATCCACGATCTGCATGTCATGAACTTACACAAATATATAATAACATTTACTCCAAACGAATTAAATTCTGCAGTTAATCTGTTCTTTCCTGCCTTTAATTCGTTTTATTATGTTCAACATTTTTGATATATTTATTTACATGTAGTAACAAAATATTAAATATCTTCAAACATTCTATTGCAGTTCTACTTTACAATGTCAAAATTTAAAAAGAAAGAAAAATAATATAATAACTGAAATTAAGTTAATAAATGTTTATTTTACAATTATTATAGTTATTATAAAAATTAAAAATTGAACAATACTTACGCAACCAACGAATTTATCTGTGATAAAATCAAAGCATTCCAGGCCCAACAAATGCAAATTATCAACTGCTTTTTCACTTCATTCGTTTCTTATCTTAATTCAACAAACACTTCTTTTTTGTGAATGTTAATGTCTGCATATATATGTATATTGTAAATAAACCGAATCAAATCTATAAATAAGCCAGTTGCTAAAACAATAGCATTAATTCTATTTGTTTTTAACGAAGCGTTGAAATTTGTTTACGATATTCAAAGTTAAAACAATTAAGTTTAAATAAAACTTTTTGCCCATAGTAGTTAATCACCTAACAGTAATCAATTGAAACTTGGCCGTTTAGTATTTAAAGGTACTCGTCCGTTATAATGATTGGTGCGGACCAGTGGTCCAGTGGTAACGCACAGGACTTGTAATTCAAGGATCGCAGGTTAGATCCTCCGCTCCTCCACTTACATAACTAATGGTCTTTCAGAGGAGACCTAAAAACCGAGGTCCTATGTGCACTATCCCCCAAAACCTAAAATAAGTAATCACTTCTGGGGGCGTTGGTCATATGGATTATCCGGTACCAACGATAAAAGTCTAATTACACACACATAGTGATTTACGCATGGACGCTGTTACCTTGCAATTGTCTATTTTTGTTACTGAAAATGAAAACAAACTCTAGTACCATCAATTAAATTTTTTCAGAGGTTAGGTGCCTCAACATTTCTCTGTTAATGTCTTACTCTAATGGTATACCGTTCGTTTCAAGAATTAGTGATTCAACGGTACATTTTGTACATTGGTTACCTTAGAACTCACCATGTTGGCTTCAAGTGAGTATGCATAGTTTTCAATGCATCACCCATGCAGTGTAACCATTGTCTGTACTGTTCGTTAGTCTGTAAACGTTTCGTTTAGCAGTACTATAAACAAAGTAACTGAAAGATGGACACGCTCATTATACAATACAATACAATACAATACAATACAATACAATACAATACAATACAATACAAATAATACAATACAATACAATAAGTTTTATTTTGAGTCGGCAAGACAGATAAGCACATAAGCTTTTGAACCGACTAAAATATATATCTAAACTGAAACAAGATTATATCGACATTTAAGAATAAAACAAAAAAATAAGAAAAAGGGAAAAAAGTCAAATCCGAACTTAATAAACACCAGACCAATGTAACTGTTAAAGACGATCTGAAAACGGAAAATTCTTATACGTATATGAATATTCATATAGTTCAAGGCAAATCCACGTGGAAAAATAATGCCCTTATTTCTAAAGTATAAAACCGAAGTTGGCTTAGTGAGGTTTTAGGTATTATGATGTGATCATCTGTTGAAATGAGAATAAAATTCACCAGGACGGCATACTAATATATCCGTTCCTGCGTATATTTTAACTGGTCCTGAAAATATTAAGTTTAATTGATCTGGTGTTTATTTAGTCCGGATTTGACTTTTTCCCCTTTTTCTTAATTTTTTGTTTTATTTTTATAAATGTCGATATAAAGTTGTTTCATTCTAGTTATATATTGTACGTGGTTGGATCACAAGGTAAAGTACCTTTAACTTAACAAAGATCAATCGATCAAATAGCTTGCTTACAAAAGACAATTAAGTAGATTATGTTATGATTAAGTGTAAACATACACGGATCATATAAGTTTATATATTTAATAAATGAATTGAAATTGTAGCTCTCATTCACTTAATCTGTTCACACAAAGATATAATTAATAATGTATAGAAAGGAATAGAAAACATTCGTCTAACTATCTTAACACATGTATATCATTTTACGTATCTTACACCATGCAGACAAATGCACGAAATATGATCCAATTTCAAATCAAATTTGGACCATATAGGACTGACAACATTTTGTCATTTTTGAAAGGATTGGAGAGGGGTTGGGGTGTCGCGGGGGGCAATTAGTTCAGCAAGTTTAGAAGGTTATGCTTATACAGACAAGATGTTCTTTAAATAACAAACGGATGTCATTGCAAGCAATGCAAAACTCACCTACCTGCTAATGCCTTGTCACTATGAATTATATTTTCTACATTTTATTCTTCATTACAACACTCTTTTAAGGTCTAAAATGCCTTCAGTGTATAATCATATGTGCAAGTATCGTTGCCATGAAAACCACATTTATTGTTTGACGAACAAAATGAACTGTAGTGTACAATAACAAAGCATTTACAAATCTACATGCAAACTTTATCGAACTCCTCTTAAATACTAAATGAGTTATCGCAAGACCTAATTTTCATATATTAATTTAAATTTAGTATGAATCCATATTTTCAAATATCTATGTTGCTATAGCAACCACTTTCTGAGCTACTACAAACGTTGATTGATAAGTATACTGTCCTCACTGTAACCTCTCATAGATTTAGGGTGATGGGGATCGAGCCCTGCTACCGACCATGTCTCTTTTTGTGAGAAAGTTGGCAGTTTCTTACGGAGGATGGGAGTCTAGTACTGATTCTTCTAAGGAACAATAGTCCGCCAGTTAAAATGACCAAAATACGACTGGAACAGGCGTTAAACTCTTACAACAACAACAGTTATTTCAGCCTTTATTTCAGCGTCATAGCAACCACAATTTCCTTCCAACGAAAAAAAAACAAACAATCTACTTTTTTCTGCTATCCACTGCTAACTTCATAAATCATACATCGACTACTTTTTACTGTACTGCAGGGTCCAGTTTTTACGGACGAACGGAGGGACGGACACACGAAAGGTAAACCTATATAGTCCTCTTCGTTGAACCCGTAAGAGTTATATACTAATTACAAGCACATGTGAACAACCAGGTAGAAACATTAACGCTATGCTGCCTAGATCATCGTGACATTTCCCGCATCCAACACCATAGGCTGCAGACTTGGGAAAGTCACAATAAGCCCGTAGCTATCCTGTAAAGATGGAATTATCACAGCCTCCGTGAGCCAGATCGCAAAGGCGGGAGGTTTGAAAAAGTATCTCATCGCATGGAATAGATGAGCACCATGACACGGGCAGTTCGGGTCGTTTCACACATAAACCATAACAGAACCGAAAAAAAAAAAAAAAAAAAAAAAAAAAAAAACCCAAAAAAAAAAAAAAACCGTCGGATGCGGCATACCGTGTTCAGCGTACGAAGTCGCTGCATCCCCCCCTTTCGTGACATTTTTAATGCTATCATCATATTTAAAAAAAAAAAAAAATACTTAAAAAAACCCCAAACCCCACCCCCCCCCCCTGTTTTTTAAAAAAAAAAAAAAAAAACAAAAAAAAAAAAAAAACAAAAAAAAAAAAAAAAAAAAAAAAAAAAAAAGAATTTTTGATCCATGAATTGATACTGAAATCGTTGAATATACTAGCATGGTATGGGGTATGGTTTCCCCCCAAAATTTTTTTCCGGCCCCCCTTTTTTGTGGTGTTTAAAATAATAACCGGAAGAAAATTTGGAGACGCATACCCCATGCATCAGTGCTCACAACCGTATTTAATTCCTTTCATCAAACTCAGCTATATGACTGGAAACCGTTAATGGTAAATTTGTAACTGCTGCAGGAGTTTGGCGAGCGCTCCGCAGCAGTTACCTCCCGTTAAAGTGCATACAATTTTTCAGTGTAACATGGTGCAATCATTCTAGGCACACAGATTATTTAGTAACCCTATGAGTTCCACGTTGCAATATTTTTGAATTAATAACACGTATAGTCTTTTACATGCAACTAATAAACTTGAACTTGAACTTTTCCCAGACTCTTTCTTAGTTTCTAAGCCACTTTCTATTTTGACGCATGTCTGACATTGTTTAAAAATTGTGTCATGTTATTGATTTGTTTTTGCATTTGTATTTTGTTATCATCAGATGCCCAAATGCGCCTGATATATGATCAATCAAGTTGTGAACTTTGTAACTCTAAACTGTTCACTACTTTTTGGATCGTCGTTTACTCTTCACTACCACCCGCAGATCTGGATCACAGCAGCGTTTGATTGTAACTCACTGCTATGAGCGCTTAATGAGCTAGACGAAAAAAAGGACTTTGGCCAACATGGCTCTAGAACTATTTCATTGGTTTATTGTAGGATTTCTCCTTATTTTACCAATTTTGTATGAACTAAGCGGTACTTTCAGGTACCATGCTAAGTTCACTCTGTACTATGCATGCATATTTGGGATAGCGACGGTGGTGTGTACGTACTCGTGGCTGAGACCAGGGGATGTCAACAATCACTGGTAAACTCTTGAGTCTTGTGACGTAGTAGAATACTTTAACTAGTATTTTTGTTATGAAATGCTTTGTCCAGACTATGTTGAGAAAGAAAACTCGCAATAGAAATGTTGGATTAAATTGAGCATACAACTTAAAATTTCAGCCTGTATAATCGGTTAGCCTTCGAAGTCGAAATAGACTAGCAGGTACGATGAACCCCCATACATGATGTTCTCCAGGTATTTGACGGGTTGTCTGGATATTTAGACCCTAACCCGGCGCCCCGGCAAAGCTCACCAAAACTCAAAAAAGCTCCCGATGACTTTAAATTTTGAAAAAAATCCTTGGCTTTCAAAGCTCATAAAATATGAAACGCAGGCCCATTTTAAATATATATACTCAAATTACCTGACATGATAATTGGAGAATTTGGACTAATATTGTGTACAGGTGATGTGTTGACACGTAGTTGTGTTAATTCAGGGAAAAATATTAACAGTCGCCCATGGCAAGTAAAACATCGACTGGGCGCGTAAAATTTGCAAGTTACGGGCCCAGGTGGCGTGTTAAAAAAAATCACGAAACTTTTCCGTTATTCTGAAACTTTTCCGTTATTTTGATCAGTTTTGTGTAAAAAGCCATTCCGTTTTTAAACTACGTCTCACTCCCACCACTAGATCCAAGATGGCAGCGCCCATGATTGACGGGTTTATAACAGAGAAATAGAAATTTTCCTATAATCCACGGCTTTTTTGGTCTACTGTCTTACAATGTGGCGTTATTTAGAAAATGTCAATCAACCACAACCAATTCAGATTATGACAGTGAAATTGATAGTGATTTGGATGAGGAGACAGTGTACACGAAACTGTTAAACTGTACCAATTATTTCAATGACTCGCCAGATGACTCATTTAGAGTACCCTAGGTTATTTTATTACATGTTGCTGGATTGGGTAAAAAAAAAACAACAGAAGTTAATAAATAAATATATATTTTTATTATTGATTTAAAATATTCATATCATCATGGTCATATATGAAAGTGTGTAAACAAAAACGCTTCACAATGTAAACAAATTTTCTTAGCCGATTGGGGTTAAAAACATTTTCAATATATGCTGGGCGCCTAGATATTGTACTGGGCCCCTAAATTTGAAAAGTTAGGAGCCCAGGTGGCCCCTGGATAAAAAAAGTTAATATTTTTCACTGTTAATTGTCACCACATTCATAAGTAAATGCCCAGAGGTTAGTTTAAACTGATTAGCCGCTAATCAACCGACAAACAAGTTACTTATAACTCTGTAAACATGCCTCTAATTAAATCGTTATTAATCCAATTAAAAGATTTGACGTTTTCGTAACAGCGCCAAAACAAATTCATGCATCTATTTTCGACTCGGGTGTCCAAACTAAATGAATAAATTACACTTGATCACACACATAATTATATAATTAAGACAATAAATTTTCGAAAAACCCTCTCGTTCTGATTGGTTGAGAGCACTTAAAGGCAAGGCTTCAGATTTTATCAGCTGTCAAACAGTGTATTGTAGGTCGCGACGATTAGCATGATTAACAACCCAACGTTTTCTCAAAATTTTATGCATGCCATGAAATCATCCTCGGATTTTTAGCATACTTTTCAAAAGTATGCGGATTAAGGCATTTCCTTAAACTATTCCTACGAGAATAGTAATCTAATTTTTAAAATAAGCATTTCTACTTTAGTGTAAATACACAATAATTTATCAAATACGTCCTTAGAAAAGCAGGGTTTCCTGCTAAAGTTTTTTCTCCTGGTAGTTTGTCCCAAAACCCAGTGATTTTGCTTTGTGGCATGTATGGACCCCCCTCCCTATCCCACTGTCAGTAGGTAGCCTAATTTACGCTGATTTATTTTACTCTGATATAGTTGTCTAACTTCTGAGTAAGCCGAGTGGAAATTTGCAATATTCATCCAGTCTGCATATCGGTTAAACTGCCAACAGATTGATTATCTGCCAGCTTACAATTAATATGAATTTGATAATAAATTATTTTTCTTTTCAGGAAATCCTAAAATTTCATTTATTTCTCATCTTTAGAATAAACACTTGGGATTTAAACTTTACTATTTTTTTCGAACAAATAACCATAAATTTCATATGCAATGCATCTTACGTTAATAAATTTATAAAAGGTACGAGTTATTTAACATCCAAAATGCTCATGGGACTTTAAGAATTTCTTCACTAAAGTTTCCAGAAAACTAGTTTACGCTCATCGTCTGGCAATTAACATTCTTAACAACCCATTTGTGAATATGTGTTTTAATTGCTAGCATTGTTTTGCAGGTTTATTATCTGGTCAATGAATCATGTGAAGAATTTGTTTGGTATAGAGGTAGAGATCAAGGGTAAAGAGAACCTAGATTCAGATAAACCATATATCCTCGTCATCAACCACCAGAGCTCTCTCGACTGTATTGGTATATGTTTTGTTACATTTCCATCATGTCTATTGCTACTGTAGAAGTTGTTTTTTCATGAGGTCTTTAGTTTTGCTGATTTTCACGAATGAATCACTTCGGGCATTCATCTATCTCGCTAAAATAGTGACAAAATTATGTTTATTGATTATAATAAAATAGTGCTCGTTTGTAAAATTAAAAACTCATGAATAAACAGAAAATTGGAAAAATTGCGAAATAAACAACTTGCAAATATAAAGAATTTTACAGTATTTGATTTAAGAATGACATTTATTTAAAGTGATATCTACCCCTTCAAAGTGACCAGCTTAATTTTAAGAAAAAAACAATTGTATAATACATTTATAAACAAATGAATCGTACCAAAGTTATAACGCAAATAAATAAATCTGTTTAGCAGTTTATTTTAACTGAATATATATACATGTATTGAAAAGCTTTTTTGACTATGCTGTAAGGTTTATTCTGTTGGCTAATAAAGGATATAACCCAATTAAGTTATTATATTGCTTACATTTTTCAAAGCATTCGCAGTGTTATTTAAGGCTCTTGATAGACCAAAATGCAGTATGGTCGTTTTGAAGGGTAATAATATGATTATACATGTAATTTTACAGCATCGGAAACCCATGGTTAATTTCTTCCGCTTCCCTCATGTCAATGCGTAATGAAAAGCCTGGGTTACAGAGGATGGTAACTTGAAATTAGAGCAATATGTTTACAAGATACTGTAACTTGAGTTAATTTTATATTAGGGCATTTTTTCCAAGTTTGGCAGAGGCCTCTTAGCCCCTCAATGCGGGGGGAAAATAGCATGATCATTTTCCAAGGAGGACACAGAAATTCTGGCGTAAAGTCTAATTTTTGGGAAAACTGCATGATTTCAATATGTAGTCAAAGTGCCCAGTATATTTGAAGGAACAAATCAGACACATACCTTTGCAAGACAATGTAAAAATTAACATGATAGAATTTAAGAAAGTGAGTGTCATATAATAAAGTTACACTGTGAAATTGCCTAGTTTTTACTAAGGCCAAGAAAAATTAATATTGCAGTTCAGGTAGATGATGGTGTAAAGGAAAAATATATATTTCCTTAATTTAAGATCAATTGACAGACTGAGCATCTATTTTCCTGTATAGTAAAGTTTTCAAAAAGCAATTTAGGGTAGGGGGAAAAAAAATTAGGACAGGAAGGGTTACCAGAACTACAGTATTAGTTTATTTTGGCCTAAGTCAACAGTGACCGCATGATATTGACAATTTAATTGGTACTGTTGTCAGGGATGTTTGTGATCTGGCCCAGCAGAGGATGTGCACTTATGAAGAAAGATCTGAAGTATGCGGGACCATTCGGTCTTGCTGCCACTTTGTGTGGGTCTGTGTTTATTGATCGACTGAATCGTGAAAAAGCCTTAGCCACTATGCAAAACACTGCAAAGATTATACATGAAAGAAATGTAAGTGGCCAGTGACTGCTCGCTTGCATACTTCTTCCCTACTGGTCTAGTGAATGTTCTTCTAGGCGAAACTTTCAGCAAAACTATGTTAGAGGTCAATAAAACCCCTTTTAATTCAAAACGGTTCTCGGAATTTTTTCCTCGTGTATTGTATCCTAAGAGTATAGCAAGGTACATTTGATGATAACTAGTTTAACATGAGTCTTGTTGTTTAAGGTCTTTGAGACCATGGGTTTAAGGTACTGTCTGACCAAAGGTGAAATGGGTTAAGGTTACAAGTGAAAACTTTGACTAGTTTGGCAGAGTTGAAATTGTATTAGCCAAATTCTTCAAACTAAAGTCTTGTTTATCTTTGTTATTGTGTTGAAAGTATGTAAGCATATGTTGAGGGCTGACCGCCAAACTGTTGTAACTTAATGAAATAAAGTAGGACTTATGACAGTTTTACGGTCAACCCTCGATATATGATAACAAGTTTGGGAAGGTCTTTTTAATCTCTAAACAAATAAAACAAAAAATGGTGCTCCCGATTTGAAATTGAAAAAGGTCAATAACTGTAATGATGTTAAGTACCACTCCACATGTGGGTCTAGTAGATGGGCATGTGTTATTCTTGATATCAAACTTTGTCTGAAGCACTCCAGTATCACTTTAAAATATTCTTATTAGAATAATGAATTTCAGGATGAAATAATGGTAGAACAGATTCTCTTTAATATTCCTAAACAATAAATACATGTATTATGTTGATACAGTATTTCTTTCATATCTTTATAGCATTTTCACATAAAATTGTATATATAAATTTGGCAAGCTTTTCTAAATTTTTGCAATATCATTGAAAACAATTCTATTTAAAACAAAAGTAAATAGTTTTACAATTTACTTTTGATTTCAATAGCAAAGTTAGGAATGTTTTTCTCAAAAGTGACTAAGATTCAGTTCTGCCAGTAAGACCTCTGTATAAGTAATTAATATAAGACCTAAAAGTGATGAATTTGACATCAGAAGTGCTTGAGGGAGTTCAACCTTGACAACATTAAATTTATAATGCAGTGACCTGTCCATCATCAAAGTTTACCAGCAAATAAATATATTTCAAAACAAAATTTGATGACAGAATTGATTTTAGTAAAACAGCATTAATTTACCTAGCATATCAAATCCTGATCTACGTTAAAGGTATCTTACTATATATTTCTATATTTGTATCGTGAGGGATATTTGTTTAGTTTTGGTGTGATGGCATGTTATCTCAGGTAGGCAAGTGCCCTTCTGGTGACGAGATAACATTTCGTGACACAAAAACAAACAATCTTCTTTTTATTTTAAGCCCACTTGAGAACAAAGTGCTCAAAGGTGAGCTATTGTGATCACTGAGATGTCCAGCATCTGTCGTAAGATGTCTGTCAACTTGGTCACGTGGGGTCAAAAACTAGGCCACAAGGTCAAATAACAGATAACCCTTGTGAACACTCCAGAGGTCACATTTTGACATCATGAAAGTTGGTCAGAATGATAAACTTAAATTAGTCTTGATATTTTCTAAACCAAGTTGGAAAATGGGTCAAATTGGGTTGAAAACTAGGTCACCCAATCAAATCATAGAAAATTTAAGGCTTGTGAACACTAGAAGCCATATTTTGTACCCAGTCATCATGAAAATTGGTGGTGGTATTTCTCTTGATTAACTGTAGATCAAGTTTGAAACTGAGTCACATGAGGGTAAATAACTAGGTCACCAGGTCAAATAAAAAAAAAATCCAATGAACACTTGCTGATAAGGTGAGCGATATAGGGCCATCTTGGCCATCTTGTTATGCTAGGTGGTAACATGTTCAAAATAGTTTGGGATTTAAGATATATATTCAGAAATATCTCAGCCATTATGGAAGACATAGCTGATACTTCTTGAGGTTAACCTATGATACTATACTTAGCATATAATAAAAAGAGACACATTGTAAGTTGTCTCCCTTTGATTTTATTATGTTATACAGTTCTGGTTTGGTGAAGGGGTTTTGTTTATACCTACTGACATTTAAGTTTGATTTGAAAGTTTTGGCATATGTATTATACAAAGTGACAGAATCTTTCTATAAGGGATATAAATTGTTCTGTTTACATCCCTGTTAACAGGAATTAAAAGTTTTGTGGTCTTGATTGATATGTTTTGATTACATCTAAATTTGAGTTACATTCTGTTTCAGCGTGATTTTATACAAGTCAAAGTCCAAAAATTATTTTCCTGTAAATAATTGAAATTTGAGCTGATAGCATTAAAAATTCTCCTGCTATTTTCAAACTTTTTATGCCACTCTGCTGAATTTTGCACATTTGATGGTTTTGACAAATGGCAGGGAAGGGCCAATCAAAAGTCATGAATTAGGTTTCATCATCTGCATGCTTTCATGTTCTGTTTCAAAAGCTGATTTTTCAAGCATACCCAAAACTGTCTGTCACATGATTGTGATGAAGATGATTGTGTGAAAAAGATTCTGTCATTTTGAGTTCTTTCAGCTCTGGAAAACTTGTCTGACTGTAGAGAGAGTTTGATATATTTATGCACATAAATCAGATAACCTGACTTTTGCTATATTAGAAAAGCGACCCACTGGGCTTAAATACTCTTGCTACACAGTTGTCAACAGTTTCAGAGTTGAAAGGGAGATCAGCTTAGTTCAATTAAATATGTTTGCATGCCTAACTCTGTTTCGCTCTCAGGTATGACACAAGTCTGGCCCAAAAGATGTTGCTGCCTCGTAAAGAATGAGCTTAAATACGCAGGGTCGTTTGGATTAGCTGCCCTATTATGTGGAACAGTGTTCATAGATCGACTTAACCGCGAAAAAGCTCTAGACACTATGAAAAAAACGGCAGGGACAATTCTTAGTAGAAATGTAAGTTATGCTGAAACATGAAAGTTGCCAGTTTGTGTTTCTTACTGAGAAAGGTCAGCATGGTGATTGCACACACCAATAATAATGGTAGACTCAGTGAACAAAATAATACATCTGCCTCCATGGTCGAGTGGGTAGAGTTGCTGACATGAAATCACTGTAAACCTCTCATAGATTGTGGGCCATGGGTTGGTGCCCTGCTATCAACCATGTCTCTTCATGTATGACATTTGGCAGTTTCTTACGCAGGATAGGAGTAAACTACTTGTTCTACCCAGAAAGCGATTATTAGGTAAACTGCCGGCCTGTTAAAATGACCAAAAAGCATGGTTGTAACGGGCTTTAAACTCCTACAACATAAACAACGAACAAAACAATACACTCATATTTCAGAATCATGAGAATCGTTCTGTCTTTGCTCCTTTTGTGTGAAATACATTTATCACATTATAGGAGAATGATTGGTTATATGGCTTCAGACCTCATTTGTAGATTAATTGAAAGACATGGTTCATCAGTTCGAAAAAGATGAAACTTTCAGACGTATGAGTCCGACATCTTTAGTGGTTACCTGTTCTGAAAGAAAAACTATATGACTGCATGTTGTAAAATGAGTAACTGCTTGTTCTTTATGAGTATGACTGTTCTAAAGAGTGACTGCCTGTTCTAATAATGATTGCTTGTTCTAAAGAGTGACTGCTTGTTCTATATAATGATTGCTTGTTCTAAAGTAGTGACTGCTTGATTTATATAACAATTGTTAAACCCAAAAAAAAAAGAGAAGGGAAAAAAAACCCACCCCCTGGTTGGTGGTTGGGGGGTGGGGGTTTTTTTTTTTTTTTTTTTCCACAAAAAAAAAAAAAAAACAAAAAAAAAAAAAAACCCCCCCCCCCCCCCCCCCCCCCCCCCCCCCCCCCCCTGCACAAGAACCATAACTCCATCTTGACTAATTAAAGTTATTGCCCTTTGTTGCTTTTCCTTGTCCGAAATAACTTGAAAACTACTGGCTGGATTTCAATACAACTTCATACAATGGCCAACCACTTGGGGGAAGCAGTGCACAAGACCCATAACTCCATCTTGGACTAATAACGGAGTTATTCCCTTGGTTACTTTTCCTGGTCTAGAGCATAAGTCGAAAACTACTAGTTGGAATTCAATACACTTCATTCAATGGTCAAACACAATGAGAGGAAGTGCAGTGCACGGAACCAAAACTCCATCTTGACTAATTACAGAGTTTTGCCCTTTGTTACTTTTGCTTGTCCGGGGTATAATTCAAAACTACTGGTTGGAATTCAATACAACTTTATACGGTCAAGCACAAATGAGAGAATGAAGTGCAAAAGAACTAACTGTTTTTGACTCATTTCAGAGTTATTGCCCTTTGTTGAATTTATTTCCGAAAAAAAAAAAAAAATTATAATTAAAAATAAAAAATATCTCCAAAAAACCCCCCCCCCCCAAAAAAAATGTCCAGTGCTACATACTTAAAACCAAAAACCCCCCCCCCAAAACCCAACCCCAAAAAAACAACAATCATAACTCTATCTTGACAAATTACAGAGTTATTGCCAAGAACAATATCTCTTTTTAGTTTGTTTGCAAGGTATTCTGTTACTACGAACTTCCTTAGTTTATAAAGCAGTCTTTCGGGGGTATTGATCACATTTAGTGATAGCTCTAGTTTGTTCTAAAGAATGATTACTTGATCTTTATAACAATTGCTTGTTCTGAATACTACTTGCTTGATCTATATAACAATAATTGCTTGTTCTAAACAATGACTGCTTGTTCAACATAACAATTGCTTGTTCTAAATAATTACTGCTTGATCTATATAACAAGTGCTTGTTCTAAAGAATGACTGCCTGATCTATATAATGATTGCTTGTTCTAAAGAATGACTATATAATGATTGCTTGTTCTAAAGAATGACTACTAGATCTATATAATGATTGCTTGTTTTAAATAATGATTGCTTGTTCTAAATAATGACAACTTGATATATAATGATTGCTTGTTCTAAAGAATGACTACTTGATCTATATAAGGATTGCTTGTTCTAAATAATGACAACTTGATATAAAATGAATGCTTGTTCTAAAGAATGACTACTTGATCTGTATAATGAGTGCTTGTTCTTAAGAATGACAACTTAATCTAGTATGTAATGATTGCTTGTTCTAAATATTCACTGCTTTTTCTTTAAATGGCTGTAATTCTTAGTTTACAACATATTATAACGTTTACATAGCTACATGATGCACAGTTTTAGTTCACAGAAAAATACACATCTTTTTTATAAGATTTTCCTATTTACATAATGACTGCATTTCCATCATAAGGTTACATAATTATAGCATATCCTTATTAAAGTTAAATAAATTGTTGCACTATCTTAAAGTTTACATAATTTCTGCACATTCTTAGTTTACACACATTCTTTACATTATGGCATTACATGATTGTTTACTACATGTATATTGAATGCAGGTTTTTGGTTCTTAATTCTTGCATGTTCGTAATAAACACAGCATCTGTACCTTCATAGCATGAATAATGGTCTGCATAATGATGGGATTACATAGTTCATGTAGGGTATGGTAAAATTGCTTCTTGAAGGGTTATAATGTATCAGCTAAGGTCTGAATGTTGTTATTTCTGCATGTAAACAGTTTACATTATGACTGCATTTTCATGGCAAAATTGTAGCTTAAAATAATAAACTTAAGTGTGATAAAGTAGATGTTGTAGACTGTAGTTAGATAATTATTTTAGGTGTGTTAACTGCTACATATACATGTATGTATCACAGTTTACATGAAAGGATTAAAGCATAATAATTAATATTACTACATGTATATCATAAAATTAAGTTTACAATTTCACTGTTATCTCATTGCTGAATGCAACCGGGCGTAACAAGAATTTGACAGAAATATTTGCTGAAGTTTTAAATGTCTTTTTAGAGATGTTATTATGGGAAAAGAAAATCTTTTTTTGCACTCTTAAATGACTTATTGTAAAAGGTAGCAGCTTATTTAAATGCTTGACACCTGAGTAAAACTGATGAAATTCATGGTGTTTTCATCTTTCTCTTGACATGCATGTACATATTATAATGTTGTTTCTGTTATAAATTTTATGGAAATTCTTGTATTGTTTTTAGATCAAATTACTGGTATTTCCAGAGGGCACCAGAAATCATGATGGTAGCATGATGCCATTTAAGAAAGGAGCATTTCATTTAGCCGTCCAGGCACAGGTAAGTCATGGGCAATTCATTCTGCCATCCAGGCACAGGGAAGACATGGGCAGTTAATTTAGCCATCTGGGCACAAGTAAGTCATGGGCAGTACATTTAGCCATCCAGGCACATGTAAGTCATGGGCAATTCTTTCCGCTGTCCAGGCACAGGGAAGTCATGGGCAGTTCATTCCACCATCCAGGCACAGGGAAGTCATGGGCAGTTCATTCCACTGTCCAGGCACAGGGAAGACATTGACGGTTTCTTTATTAGGGGTGCAAGGATATGGTCAAACCTGTATTGCGATAAACTGCAATTCAGCCAACCCATATTGGGTCCCCATCTGTGGTACCGCCAGGTAGATTTCTTACTAAATTACCTGCGGCAACTCTATCGAATTGTCATGTCAGAAATTAACTTTGTGTCCAAGCAATCTAGTGAAGGACCCAATCTCGGGGATATGATATGATCTTTATTTATATTTTATTATACATTCGTTGAAAAAAATAAAATATATTTTATACACCTTGTTCATAAGATACTTCAAGGCAGAAAAAACTTGTAAACTTTCCATGATTCAGATAACTCGAGGACTTGGATAACTGGAGCATTTTACTCATCCTCTCGCTACCTCGGGTTCGAAGTTTTACTGTATTTACATTGAATTCATAGCAATGTGTCAGTGGGTGTTCCTTAACTGAATAGCGACGTGAGTTTGTACCACAGTACTTATCGGCCCGGCTTCGTATTTCAAACTAACGGTATACTGGAATATTGCTGCATAACTACCATTTAGCCATCCAGGCACAAGTAAGAGGGTGGCTTTTTATTCATCTAGGCACCAGTAAGACATGGGCAATTCATTTAGCCATCTAAGCACAGGACTGATATGACATGGGCAATTCATTTAGCCTCCTGGGCACAGGTATAACATTGGCAATTCATTTAGCCATCCAAGCACTGGTAAAACATAGGCTGTTACTACTTTACTGCTTGAGCGATGGGTATAGTTAGGTTTAAATCGTTATCTCTTATCATTAGCTCGACTATTCAAATAATAAGGAGACTATTGCACTCGCCCCGGCGTCGGCGTCGGCGTCTGCGTTGGTTAAAGTTTTTAATAAAGTCAAATATCTTGAATACTATCAAAGGTATTGACTTGAAACTCAAAATATTTCTTTACCATCAACATCTACACCTGAAGAAACAATCCCCATAACTCTGTTTTGATTTTTGACAGATTTATGCCCCTTTTTAACTTAGAAAGTGTTTAGCTTGGTTAAAGTTTTTTATAAACTCAAAATCTTGCTATTATCAAACATTGAGGTATTGACTTGAAACTCACAATACTATGTTTACCATCAACATCTACACCTGAAGAAACAATCCTCTTAACTCTGTTTTGATTTTTGACAGATTTATGCCCCTTTTTAACTTAGAAAATTTTTGTTAAAGTTTTTGGTAAAGTCAAATATCCTGAATACTATAAAGTATTGACTTGAAACTCAAACTGTATGTTTACCATAACTCAAACCCCATACTTGTTTTGAATTTTTGACAGATTTTTGCCTCTTTTTAACCCCATTTCTGGTTAAAGTTTTTATAAATTAAATATCTTGCAAATTGTCAAAGGTATTGACTTAATCAAAATATATCTTTACCATAGCATCTACCCTGAGGAAACAATCATCTTAACTCCGTTTTGATTTTTGACAGATTATGCCCCTTTTTAATGTATATGTCTTTTGTTAAAGATTTTTATAAAGTCAACTTGAATACTATCAAGGTATTGACTTTGAAACTTGGAATACTTGTTTACAATCATACCCCAACACCTGAGGAAACAATCCCCGTAATTCTGTGTTGGATTTTATACAGATTTATGCCCCTTTTTAACTTAGAATACTTAGTAAAAATTTTTATAATGTCAAATGTTTTGACATAACCATTTGAGATATTGACTTTGAAACTCGGAGTATGTATCTACCATCATAGACCTCATCTGGGAAGCAAACCCCATAACTTTGATTTTGACAGATTTATGCCCTTTGACTTTGTACTTAGAAATTTTTAGGACTTAAATTCTTGTTTACTCTTAACATCGTCACCAATGTTTTTGTTTTATTGACAATGCCCCTTTTAACTTAAATTTGTCACAGTTTTCCAGACTTGAAATACTGACATGGCTTTCTTTTGAATATATAGAATCATCTAGGCACCATGTAAGACATGGGCTTTTTAATTCTATACATTTCAATTTTAAAAGTTACAAAGCATTCATGATCTGATATGACATGGGCAATTCATTTACCCTCCACTGGGCTTACAGAATTCAGTATAAGGCATTGGCAATGTACATTTAAGCAAGGTCTTAACAAGTTTCACTGACCGTAATACTTATAGGCTATTACTACTTTACTGTCTTTGACAAAAACCCATGGTTTAAGCTAGCTTTAAATAGTTGATCGTCTTATCATTTGATAGCTCTAGTTATGATATTGTAGTTATGTATTGATGTAAGTGTGCTGTAACATGCATAATATTGAAAAGTTTTGACTATTTTTCAGATACCTGTGGTTCCAGTCGTGTTCTCTTCGTATACTGAATTCTACAATAAAAAAGACAAAAAATTCACTACAGGTATTTCCTTATTGGAATATTGTACAGTTAGTTTGTTGCAATATTTTGTTATACACCCGCCTTTGAAGAAGGTTAGACAATGCTTTGCAGGTGTTGGTTGGTCGGTAGGTATTTGGTTTCCACTGAATAACTTCAAAAGGCTTTGACCTAGAGGTCTCAAATGTAGAGGTGATATTGTTCATGGACAGTAGATGAACCCTATCAATTTTGAGGTCACTGGATTAAAGGTCAAGGTATCAGTAACCTCACTTTTAAAAACGGTTTCCGCTCAATAACTTGAGAAGGCTTTGACCTAGAGGTCCCAAACTTGGTAGGGACACTGTTCATGGACTGTTTCAATTTGGAGGTCACTGGATCAAAGGTCAGGGTCACCATAGCCTTGTAAGTAAGTGTTTAGATACATGTTCGATCGACAATCTTTAAATTTTAAAGGAAAACTTCTAATGGACAGTTGATAATTGTTATAAATCAGGGGTGAGAATCTTCCACGGAAACGTGGATTTCTGCGTATTATGGCCGCCAGGGTCATTTTTGAGATGGGAACAGTTACATTCTGTCTCGAAATAATGCCCTGTATAACTGGACTCGGTATGAGACTTTGTTACACTTGTGCTGGTGATATCTTTTGAAGTTAGAAGTCAGGGTTGCAGAAGCCTAAATAATGCTATGACATAGGAACATCAAGCATTTTAAGTGACATTGTTTATCACCATTAGATGATCGTAGTTGAATTTTGGGGTCAAAGGTCAAGGTTACAATTACTGTGATATTTGTGTTTTCAGTGGCCTCTTGTCTTTTGTACCCTTTCTTTTAGTACAGTATTAGATGAAGCCTAAGGGCATTGTGCAAGCATTTGTGTTTTGTTTTTTTAAACTCTGGTTGCAAGACTTGCAGAAATTATACCAGATGGTCAGAGCAAGTATAGCTAAAGAAATTGATTTGGAAAAGCATCCGATTTTACAATATTACTTTGCATGAAGTGGATGTTTTATTTAATTCCATTTTTTCTTCTCTGCAGGAAAATTCATTATCACCTGCTTGCCAAGCATATCCACCCGTGGCCTCACCGCCAGTGATGTCACTGATCTCACAGAAAATGTTCGAAAACAAATGCTTGACACTTTCAACCAGACATCATTTGAAGCGACACAAAATAAACTAGCAAGCAAAATCACTAACGGAACTAAATAGAGGTGTTATATCATGACTGTGTGCAAAATATATATATCATGTAACCCGCGTGTCATAGTTGTTCCAGTCAAAAATGTTCTACACAAGATTTTGTTTGCCCCGTCAAATTAGTGACAGTTAGTACTTATCTGCAAATGATTAGAATTAGTTGTACCACATTGCCTTATCAATTTCTGTTACTTGTGCCATATTGAATTTGCAAAGTTTAGAATATGTTGTAGTAATAGACTTGCTTTATTCTTGAACATTTAGAAAGAGATATGAAGTGTATATGTTTCTGCTTTTTGTCTTGTTTTGATTACATGTATTTCTACACTCTAAAATCTGTCATATCCTCTATGTATATCATTTAATCTGTGGTTTTAATTACAAACAATGTACTCGTATACACAAATAGTCATTGACCAGTTACTACTACATTGTATAATTCAGTAATAGATGTCTCTTTGTGGAAAACGTAATGTTATTATTAGTAGTTCTGGCCTAATTTAAGGAATGACATAATTATACCCCCCACTCCATCTGTACACAAAGTGTAAGTGGGGTATACTGGATTCAACTTGTCTGTCCATCCATCTGTAGACACAATCTTGTGGATACTTTATCTCCAAAACCCCTGTCAGAGAATTTAATGATACTTTACAGAAATGATAAGTACCATGTCTAGTTGTGCATGGTTCATGTTTTTGGTTAGTATGTCAAGGATAAGGTCACAGGGGCTTGAGATAATATAATATCTTGTAGATGCTCTATCTCCAAAACCACTAGCAGAATAAATGTTACAGATGATGTAATGTATTTGTTATGGATCGTTTCCAGCAGTATGTCAAAGGTGATAGAGTATAATGTCTTTAGTCCACTCCAAAACCACTGTCAGCATGTGATCATGCTTCCAGTCAGTATAATGTCTATGTGCATGATTGTCCTTTAGGCCAAGATCACAGGCGCTTGAGAAAGTAAAATCTTGTGCATTATTTATCTCCAAAATCCCTGGTCACAATTTACTGATATTTCACAGATGTGATAAATACCATGCCTAGTTGTGCATGGTCCTTGTTTCAGGTCACTAGGTCAAGGTCACAGGGGCTGGAGATAATAAAATCTTGTGGACTCTGATTCTCCAAAACCCCTTGTCAGAATTTAATGATACTTAACAGAAGTGATAAGTACAGTGCCTAGTTGTGCATGGTCCAATAGTTAAAGCATCAAATGTTACATAAAGTCTATAAACTGTGTCAGTGTGGTGTTCATGGGGTATTCGTGATAGTTCTAGTAAGTCAAGCAAAGAGTTACTATGTTTCATTTTATGGCAAGTTTAGTTGATAACACTTTTAACGGTGCTGCACTGTTGCAGTCAGACATAGTTTAGTAAGGTTTTAGCGCAATGCCAAAATGCAAGGGATTTAAGGCACATTGTTGGATGTATGCATTACATTCCATGATAAGTCCAGTCAACTTTTGATTTGAAGGCCATTAACACGGCCTCTTGATAAGTGTACATTTCTGTTGAAAAAGACTTCTCATTGTCTTTTTATTTTGCCATGAGTTATTTGAGAGGTGAGTGCCAAAATATTCTAAATGCTTTAGCCATTACCATTAAATAAACAAACTAAACAACATAACTGTTACAGCTGCAGAACAGTTAACTTTAAAATGTACAGTCAAACCTGTACTAAAGGCCACCTCTGAATGTAGACCACCCTGTAAATAAAGACCAGCAGGGAGATCACAGTGCACTATTCATTTAAGTTAACCTTAAAATATACAGTCAAACCTGTGTTAAAGACCACCCTGCAAATAAAGACCACCCTGCAAATAAAGACCAGCAAGGAGGTCACAGTGCACTATTCATCTATAGTAGAAACATATGTGAATAAAGACCACCTGCAAACAAAGACCACATTGTAGCTTCCCAACAGTGGTCTTTGTTTCCAGGGTTGACTGTAATAATTATGTAGAAGAGTGGCAGTAGGACATTTTTGCTTGAGACAACTTGTTTTTTAAAGTCAAAGACAGATACAAATGTACATTGTTTTACGTAGGTGCTGTTTCATAGGTTAACCAGTCATTGTAGGGTATAGTTAGGGGTATACATTATAACGGTACTGTATGTAATTTTGTTACCTTAGAAACAGTGTTCTTATGTCATACCTTATTTTCAAGCATTATTTTGATGTTAACATTTTATGATTTTTTTGCTTTTTGTTTATTTGCATATTTTAGTTGTGTTTTATTGACGACAAGAGCCTTTTAAGTTAGAACGAACTTAATATAATGTGATGGTAGAACAATGCTGAGGTACTATCATAGTTGTCGAGCATTCTCCTAAAATTTTTAATGTTACAGTAGTTCTTTTTAGAGCACTTGGTAAAAGAAATGACCATTCATTTAGCTTGATTTTCAAGCCTACTTGCCCCTGGTTGTGTTCGATCACTGTTTTCAAGTCTAATTGTCAAAAAAAAATATACGTGAAATTACATGTATTTAACAAACGCAGCCCATTACAACAGAATGATAAAATATAATGATGCAGAGTCAAGCAGGATGCGGCACAACTTATACATACTGTGAACATCTCCTGTAATGACGAGATTTAGGTATGGTCAAATGAACGATATAATATTCACAGTATGTAATATGTGATAATTACAAGAAATTAATGAACATTTAATTATAAAATACTGTGTACCATTAATCAATGAACAGCTCAATCTTTACATCTATACCTTGCTAATTTCCTGACATGGACTTGGCCATCTTTCAATGTGGGCATTACCATTAACTGACCATAGGGGTGCATACTGAAAATACACTTGACTAAATAGTGAACAGTGCAGATCATGATCGGACTGCACCGATGTTTAAGCTGGTCATGATCTACACTAGTAACAAAGGCTAAATCATTTGCCACACCTTTAATTTTTCCAAGGTTGTTTTTCTAATTTTAAGTTTTATTAGCTTTATAACAAAAACTGAATGCAATATAAAGCTTCTAGCCAAATTGAATTTTCTCTTTTTGTCGTGACAAGACAACAATGGCTATTGGAGTATGACCCTTAGATACACATCATAATTAGTATATCTTAACTATAATATACTTAATAACTTTAGAAACGCAACCTTTGTGATATTAAGTCATAGATTTTGAGCAGTGGATTTACAAAAATGTATCTCGTCATGCGCAAAATTGTTGATGTTTACAAATGAAATTATGCTTGAATTTTGTAATGAACTTGTTGAATAAAACCATGGAATGGCAAAAAGCATGGTGTTCTTGAATTTTTCATAATTTCAGTTGCAATTATGACAAAATACATGTACCCTTCTGACCCCTGGTTGTGTTTTTTAAGTTGTTAAGTATAGAAGATTTATTTCTGCTGTAACAGTTGTAGTATTTTGACTGGCAATAAACTTTAGTTTTGAAAATCCTTGTTGATTTGAAATATAAATGAAAATCATTGTTTTTAAGAAACAATTTTGTAACACTTTTACTTTAAAGCTGCTCTCTCATAGATTCTCCTGAAAAATTGAGTTTCTTCCAAAAAATGCCTTTTATTTTAAATTAATGTCTATAAATTAGATTCAGTGAAAAATGAATAAACATTATAAAGAAAGCAGTTATATGAAAATATGCACCATTGAATTTAACGACTTTAATGTAGTGCAGTTTCAAAGTTATTTAGTAGAAATTTGAAATCTTTTTTTCGTATTTTTTTTTTAATGCTTCAGTCTGATGATTGAGATTTGGATATGAGGAAGAAATTCATTTTTTGCCAAATTTTTACCTCAACTATGATTGGGCAGCTTTGTGAAAAGTCACGGGATAAAGGTCAAATAGTTTGCAGCTATCAAGTACAGTATTTTATAATCCAGCTTATATTTTTGCATAGCTGTTATTAAGGTACTGTTGATTTAGGATAATATGACAGTCACGTAGTAAGATATATGTGTACACAAAAGTATATAGCCATTGCATAAAAGGTTGAACGTTCATGTAAGAAAGGGTTTAATCTTTACATTAACCAATGAAATTACACCGTCATAATGGACTCTGTCTTCTGTGTCACTGTCACTTTATCCTAAATACACTGTAGTGTTTATTTGTGTTTTGTTGTATAAAGGTAGAAATGTATCTGTGATTTTTGGTGCTTTCATGCTACTCACTGTAGACTTAAGTGTAAATAGGCATAGTTCAGAACCTTTCCAGGTCACGTACTTGAGTGGATGTTTGCGAACACATCTTAACCTGTGTAACAAGGTCATCTCAATTGAGCAGTCATTGCTCTCAAGCAGTCAGTTGCAAACAATTGAATCTGGGATCATTCTACATTTAGGTGTTGTTAAACCCTTACCCTGGTTTCTTAAATGAACTTGACCATCTTTACCGGTATAATTATTTGGACTGTACCATTAGTTGTGAAAAGGGGTGCTACCTGAAAACTTTCTGAGAAGCAAACAGTGTAGATCATGATCAGGGTGCATGAATAAGTAGGCTGATCATGATCTGCTCTCGGGTCACAAAAACAGAGTTTATTGTCTTCTTTAGGGTTAAAGGTTAAGCATTCAGCCAAGAAAATTATTAAGATGTATAGTGCAACCTCTCAAGAGCAAAAAACCCTTGGGGGACACAAAAATGTGTTTGTTGCAGTCAGATGTTGTTCTGGAGAGGTTGATTTCTTACATAACTCAGCCAATGGGAAAGAAAAGTTGTTGCTTTAGGGAGGTTGGACTGTAGATGGTTGCTTAAAACAAATTAGTTTCTTTAAACTGGTTTTCTGTAATGTTAGAACTGTGGCATCTTAAGACAAGTGGGTGTTCAGTTGAGGTGATCACTTACAAAGGAATGACATGTACATCTAGGTGTCAAAGTTTTCTATCCATGTTATCAACATGTATATAATTGTGTGTTGGAAATGAAACTACTGTACAAAGACACAATACATGTAAATTGTACTGTTAAATGCAGACCTCTCCCTCAGTGTGTATACACATGTGCAACTGAAGACTGATGCTTGTCTAGAAAAGTTACTGTTGTAGAATCATCATATTCCCGAAATTTTCTTGTAGAGACCTAGCTTTTCTACATGATTGTTCGCTTGTGCATTGTAAGCTCACCCTGAGTGTGATGTGCTGAAGGGTGAGCTGTAATGATCAAAATTATTGTCTGCTGTCTGTCAGTCTGAATGTCTGTTTAGCCAGGTTTTAATGAAACTTGGTGAAATGCCATCCTTCATAGATATGCGGCTAGTTTGGTGTAAAGGCCATCATTGAACACAGGTGACTGGGTCAAAATCATAGAAAGATTTTCTGAATACTCTTTGAGGCCACATTTTCAAATTGATCTACATGAAACTTGGTCAAAGTACCTTTATCCCAATAAAACTAGTGACATGGCATACAAAAAAAGGTCACAAAGTCAAATCATAGAAAATATGGTAAACTCTGTAGAAGTGACATTTATTATTGGATCTTCAATTTTGTGTCAGATCTGAAACTAGGTCACCTGGATGTTAAAAGTTTGGTCATGTTTTTCCTTTTATTAAGATTTTCTGTGATCATGTAGTGTGTGGCTTTTTTATGCTACTTGGGTGAGCGATAAGGTTCAATTTGCCTCTCTTCAAGTCTATAGTATAGTCACATCATAGTATTATATAGGGATTGAGTTTTCACAAAATGCCAAATTTTACACATTTTTTTTTTCAAATGAACATGACTAATGCACCTATTCCCATATATTGATAGAGAAACTGATAAAAATATCTGTTTAATGTACACTAAATTCTAAATTTACTTAACAACCAGTATAATTATGTAGCAGCTTTATTGTAGATTTGATGCTCTGAATACAATGTATATCTGAAATTTGGGAGTTTTAAATGTTGGGACAATCCTTGGAAGGAAAAGTTTTAGAACATGTGGGCGGTAGTTTAGTGTACAAGTAGGTCATGTACATGTAGATGTTATTTCACTTGTACATACATTTTTGCATTTCGTTGATTTTTTACTCTTTATCATGACAGTAGAGTAGCTGGTATGGTTTTCCACTAGATAATGAATGGTATGATATTATATGACTTATTGATTTTATTGATTATAGCAGAATTCATGTTATATTGATACAGTTTTATTGATAATCAGTCAAATTGATTCATATAATTAAACTGTTCACCCATTTGCCCTTGATTCTTGACGTTAGCATGACATGTTTAGTGTTATCTATAATTATTGACCCTGCTGTAGGCTAGAGATTCACCCTTTGCAACCAGTGTAGATCATGATCAGCCTGCATTGCCGTACAGGTCCACTTCTGTGATCGAGTGGTTGGAGTCGCAGACTTGAAATCACTGTAACCTCTCATAGATTGAGGAGAAAGTTGGCAGTTTCTTACAGAAGATAGGAGCCTAGCACTGATTCTTCCCAGGAATTATGGCAAATTGCTCTTCTGTAAAAAATGTCCAAGAAAGTGCTGAAACTGGCGTTCATCTCATACAAAACACGTAGGTACATTCTGATCATTATCCACAGTGAGTGCTACTCTGTCATTCATTTTCAGTAGGAATTAAAAATGTATTGTGACACAAAGGGAATGAGATATACCACAATTAGGTTACATGTACTTCAAGGGTCATTTAGGATTTAAAACTTGCAGTAAGGTCTTGCCCACATCGTAAACTTGTAATATGTGAATAAGGAAGAATTTAAAAATGATCTTATGCGAAAATGTTAACAGCAGCAGGACCATGTTTAGCACACGAGACCCGGCATCACATCCTGAAAGTCAAGATTGCACCTTGGGCTCAAACTATTGTTACCTTCCAGTCAGTAGTTTTTGTTTATAGGTTTTACTGTAAATAGCAACACTTGTGTTCAGAGTTTAACTTTGTTATGCATGATTTGAACAGAAATGTTTTTTTTGCGTTTGAAAACATTTTTCATTGGTTTTACAATTTGTGCTTGTTTTTACTTTTGAACGCTTGAAATAAATGAAATGAAATTAATTAAAAGGTATTGGAATGCTAGTAGAAAGACAGGTTTGTAAAGCACTGATTAACACAGTTTTATCTATGCCAGTTTTATATTACTATATTACGTATAGAGCACTACAGTACTATAGAACACTAGTCTTATGTTAAGAACACTACAGTACTATTAAACACTACAGTACCATTAAACACTACAGTACCATTAAACACTACAGTACCATTAAACACTACAGTACTTTAGAACACTAGACTCTAGGGTATGATATAGTACTACAATACTGTTGAGCATTATTGTAACTACAATAAACAGTACAGTACACAACTACAGTACTCAGCAGTACAAAAGAGTAGTTACTTCCTTTAGAGTACTACAGTGCTATAAAATACTTATGTATAATACTATGGTGTACTGTAGTGTACTATAGAATACTTGGTTACATAAACGGCAATGTTGATCACATAAATTTCAGCTGACTCAGTTGAATGACTTTGGGCCAAATTGGTTCTCTTGTTCAATTAAGTTGTGTTCAAATTCAAAGAATTCTATTTTGTTAATTGGTTATGGCTGGCTTAGTCAAGTGGGTACTTAGTAATGCACATTATGTTAATGGGGAATACATCAATACATTATAAGCAATAGGCTTTTTGATACCCAGGAAGGAATGTTTTCTGTACGGCTATGTTACCTTTCAAAATGACTATATTATATCATGGTCAAATAAGATGTTTAGAATAAAAGAAATTCTTTGAAAATATGCAAGGAATGTTTTATACTTCTTTTATTCTCTCGTTAGTAAATAGAAGTGAAAATAAACCCTACAAAATTGGTGAACTATCAATTTTTGACTAGGATTGTATATTCCATTGACTTAGCTAAAATAGTTACTGTTTTATTAATAGGCTCATAATATTATCTTACTTAGTCTAGAAATTTTGGAAATATAATTTTTTCCGAGGGTTTAATTATTGTATCAGTGCTATTCTCTTTGTTAAAAATATGGTCTCGTTGAATTGGAATATCATTTTCAGATAGGAGATAATTTCTAATATTGGATATTTTTGCCTTTTTTTAAGTTTTCTGATTACACTTATAGATTCAATGTACTATGATGCAGTGATACAAATGTAACTTCAAATGTTAGGTTAACGTCCAATGTACCAAAATATGTCATTTCTTCAAAATGATACCTTGATTCTGTTTGATTTCATTAATAAAATCAAATTATGTATATGTTGTTGATGCTTAATGAAAAAAAAAAAAAAGAGTAGAAATTTACCTTTGCTCAAAAGTTTTAATATACGTACACTTAGTATTTTTATACGCCTGAAGGGTGGCAAATAGTTATGCAACCGTCCGTCAGTTCCTAATTAATTTTGTCCAGTGTATAGCTGTAAAAAAATTTTTTTAAACATTTGATGGTTTGACATCTGCGGGTTCAAGAGCTCGGGACCATGAAGTTGCCACAGCCTCGTTATCTAACCAGTGTGCTGGAAAGGCGCCAAACGAGAGGTCATAGTCTGTGTATGTCAGTTTACAGTGACAGCTCTTGTTCTTATAGGGTTACACATCAAGTTACCTATTTATATCAACTTGATCGGCTGTGTGTAATGCTCTGATCTCAAGGAATTACCTTGCCGACGAATAAAACTCTGCATTGCATTCTCTAATTTGTTGAGACGCTTGCTTCTGGGAGAGCTACCTCCTGATTCTGATGAATGTGGAAAACAGTAACTGTTTGACTGTATACAGTGGAAGACTACTAAGATCACAGTGAAGGAAGAAAGTTCAACTTTTACTTTGCTGTTGACAAGTTATCAGTGTAATTCATGATAAACCTGCACATTTATTCATTCTGATCATGATCTACACTATTTGCTAATCAGTCAAAAGCAATTAATGGTACTGTCTAAACTGATAGATGGACTTGTCCATTTTAGAACTTCAGCAAAGTAAAAGTTACAATACACAACATTAATTTGATTATCAGACTTCACAGTTAAGCAAAAACAAGCAACAGTGGTGTGCTATTTACTGTTTTATTTCTATGACATATTGATAAAATTCTATATCATTCTAACAAAAATACCATTTTCCATCTATAAATAAGTAAGCTATAACAATGTATATACTATCACAACAGTTTAAAGGTACTGCACCTAAGCAACAATATAAAACCATGTTTTAAGGTAGTGTATCTAATGACAACCAGGTCTGAACAGCGGAAATGAATAATAAAAAATGTTGGAGTCATGTCACACAATAGCTTTGTTTTAACTTTCAGAAAGCATTGATCTGTAAACAAATCCAAGAATCTATTAACTTTGAAACTGTTCACCATCAATTCCAAAGCTTGGACAACATTCAAAATTTCCAACTTTTTCTCAGACAGATTCTATGGGGATGCTTGTGAAACACTAGCACCAGTTTGTATATTTTAGTCAAGTTTAAATACTGAAAAAGCATCAGAGAGCCCGAATTTGAAAAAAATACTATCTGTGAATGAAACAACAGCTTCCAATGAGTCCTTAATACCCCCATCCCAGCATCCATTCCCAATCCATCCCCATGGTCATTCTACTTGACAAGAAACAATCAAAGTATAACTCTGCAAGGCATGACCAAATTTCTGAAAAACCTGTAAGGTAAATGAATCGGGGGGTCTTCTCTGTGATTATTGTACCAAATTTAAATGCAATGTCTCACAACAGAGTTTCACATTTCAAATAATGAAGAGAGAGAAAAATTTGCAGTGTGTAACACATGTGCACTTCACATTTATCATTTTTATTGAACTTTATTAAAATCCAGTCCTTAAAAATTGAAGAAGTTAGAACCACAAGAATTTATTTAATAAGGTTTCATAGTTTTGGTTGACCAGTAGAGTGCACTGGCAACCAACAGAAATAAACCAGTGCACCTAACAACACTTTCCTTCGCTTGTGGACATTGCGTATGAATTTAAAGAAAACTAAAAGCTAATAAATGGAAATATCGAACCATAGCTATGAAGTACAAAATCAAGCATGAAGTACATGTAACCTCTTAAGTAAATCACATACATGTATTGTAAATGCATTTCTGAACGTAATCACCCACACTCATTTCACTGAAAATGACAAGTCTGTTAAAGTGTCTGAGGTATCATGAACAGAATTCCGAATCAATCTAATCCAAAACCTGTTGCCCACAGTTGGTCAAATTGTTGGAACTATTCTGTTACTGCCATTATTTTGATTTGTAAAAAAAAATCAAGTTGCATCATGTCTAAATAGGCTAAAAACAAATTTGAATTAATCAAATCTAAAACCTATTCCCCATAGTTGGTCAAATTGTTGGAACTATTCTGTAACTGCCATTATTTTGCTTTGTAAAAAAATCAAGTTGCACTATGTGTAAATAGTCTAACAAATCCAGTTGTACCATTTCTTTTAATTATCCCAAACCTATTTCGAAACCTCGATGAAGGAAACTTATTTTGTTGATGAAATACTGAACTAACAATATGTAAAGCTGATGAAACATGTATTGTAGAAATATAATTCTTAAATCAGCTACTGACAAAAACTACTGGTCTGTATTGAAATGGCTAGACAAAAGGGGAACCGGAAAATAAATGCCATGAAATAAAATGTGAAAAGCATTGGTACCAGCTACCATAAAATTAACGTAGACAATGCTCTAAAAGAAATAATGTTCATTTCATTTTGAAATCCCTAAAAGTCTATTGTTTAATATGCTACAGAAAATATGGTATACACTGACAGACCAGACCACAATATAGGACTTTGTATACTTAAGCAGCATACCAACTACATTTAATTTGGCCAATTATTCCTACACACTACAGGGCTGTGCTTTATTCTTTAAATATTGCCACATTGTCCTATCGTACAGCACTATGAGATTTCCGCAACTTTTTGCCTCCTTTCTTTCCTTTCTTTTTCAGTTTCTTCCGCTGTTCAGGTGTCAACGATGCGAGGTATGCTCGTCTTTTTTCAGCTTTCTCTTGAAGAAACATTATCTCATTGGCTCTTGCTGTAACACAAGAAAGACAATACAATAAAGCAGGTTCTTTACTTAAACGATATTTCGTGTCACATTTATATCAGAAGTTTGTTAAGTGTCACACTTATACCAGAAGTTGGTGTCACATTATATCAGAAGTTTGTTGGTGTCACATCTATACCAGAAGTTTGCTGGTGTCACATTTATACCAACAGAAATTGTTTATTGTCTCATTTATACCAGCAGTTTGCTGGTGCCACATCTATACCAGAAGTTGCTGTTGCATTTATACCAGAAGCTTCTTTAACCCTTACCATGCTACATACGTGGACGCTGTCCATTCTTCAATTTGAACAGTGCCATTCATTATGTAAAGATGCATTCTGTGAAAATTTACTACCCGGTAACTGAATAGCGAACAGTGCAGGTTATGATTAAACTGTGCCTCAAACTGAACAGTTATGTAGGCTGGTCATGATCTGCACTGGTCATAAAGACAGACATACATATGTGCTACCAGCAGGGTAAAGATGAAGCCAATCTTCTAATTTATTGAAAGTAGATATTTGTGATATATGTGACCAGTTTAGATCATTCTACACATTCACATCTATGCAAGCTTACTTTAAATGTCAAAACAAAAACTTTTCAAATGAAAGTTTTATTTAGCATTCCCCATTAATTGTAAATGGTACTCTATCAAATGGACAAATCCATTTTAGAAATTCAGCATGGTCAGAGTTGAATGAGCCTTTGAAAACTGTCTTTGCATAGTGAAGAAAGACTTCAGTTTTAAGCAGCACTTTAAATTTATTTGACTTTTACTTTTACTTGAACACTTACCTAATGTTTTCTCAGCTTTCTGAAGCCTCTTGTGTTCCTCAGGTAACCAGACACTTGGATGACTTAACAATCTGAAATATATATTTTTATATCCCAAGAAAAGAGCCTCATTATGGAATCAACAACAACTAACAACAGTGTCAAACTATCACAAAATACGCCCATCAAAGAGGCATAACTCAGTATCTAGCTTTTCATTTTTTGTAAAACCTGTTAGAACTATAGAGCTGACAAAGCTAATTTCATCATTTTTCATTAATTCAAAGGCCATATTGTTCTTCAACTTGGCCTAGACATTATGCCCACAAACATTTTCACCAAATTTGGTCGGATGAAAACTGTTTGACTTTGAGAGTGGACAAAGCTAATGTGTATGAACAATGAACAGTTTTGTATCTGATAATAATCCACTATAGGGCTTACAAGAATGGAATATTTCACAGTTTGATATTGTAACAAACATAACTAACGTAACTATACCATATTGTAGCACTATAATACTTACGAGAGCGAGGATTTCTGTGGTAGATCTGCAGTTATCTGGTAGTACCTTGACTTTCCAGAGGGAGGGTACAGTGCCCTGAAAAACACAACAGGCGTCATCACTAAATTTTAAAGATGAAATAACTCAGTCTGTCTTTTACTAGCCATTAAAAGAAAGCAGTTTCTTTGCTTTGAATTTTTTAAACTTAATAATGAAGCAAAATACATTACTGTAACATTGGTTTTCATTATAACAAAGCAAAACACATTACCCTGGTTTATTTTAAAATCTTTGTTCATTTATTAGGTTCTTTTTTTTCGAATAAGAGTGATGAAACTTTATTTTCTTTCAGAGGCTATGTCACTTTATGATTTAAATACAAATTAGGGAATATTTCTAGTGTGTATTGAAACACATACTTTTGTAGCGTGGCAGCTGAGATATGTACCCCTTTCTCTGCCAGTTCCTTCTCCATGTTTTGGCAGGCAATATCTTCTTCTGTCTCCTCCTCCTGCCAAAGGTCAAGGTCATGTTCTATTTATATCTCAGTCAGTATTTCTTACGGTTAAAACACAAAAACAAAATAAAAAATGCAAGTTAAATTAACACTTATTCTTTGTAAGTTGTTTTCATTTTGTTCTTGTCCAAAGACGCACACTGAGGTCAAAGATAATTCAAATTTCTTTAAATAAATTTATTGGTACAAGAAAACTAGTTATTACATAATAAATGTATACAGTTATTTATACAGCACCCTTTCACACTGCACTGGTGTCTTTACAATAGGAAAAGCATTAAAAAATTTATAAAATTAATTTCAATTATATAAGGGCTAACTCACGTAGTATGACGTATTTGTGTTGATGATGCAAGGTTCTGTGAGAATGACTCGTGTTTTAGCCGCTGACTTTTTTGGCTTGGCTGATGTAGTCGAGTATGAGGCATAGTGCTCTAAAAAATAAAATCCACACCAATTAAAGCTACAATGACAGGGAAACAAGGAAACTCAATAGGATTTCACTGACTGCCTTTGTGGTTGAGTTGTTATAGTTTCTGAGAGTCATGGATTTGAGTCCTGCTTACCGACCATATCTCTTTATATGATAAAGTTGGCAGTTTCTTAAGGTAGATAGAGATCTAGTACTGGTCCTTCCAAGAAATGGCCGCTTGGTAAACTTCCTAAAATGACCAAAATATGGTTGAAATGGACATATAATTAAAAACCCATACATTCAACAACAGCTAAGATAACACTTGAGATAATTATACAGTTGAAACTGAGTTAGTGGTCACTTAATTTAAGTGACCACCTATCTTAAGCAGCCAATATTGATGTATACCAGTCGGCCATTTTTATATTAAATACACCTGTTTAACTTAAAGCCACTATATACTTTAAGTGGTCTCTTTTGATGTATCCCATGACTAGATGCCTGAAACAGGGTTGACTCCGAATACACATGCCGTATCTAAACTGACAAAGTACATCTTCTCTCTTGGTCGCTGGTACCGTCACAGGAGTGGAAGTCAAATGTTGTATTTTAAGTATCAGGATCCCATCTGATATGGGCAGTGGGTGAGCCGCAGTTTGTGAAAGAACTTAGCTGGTATTTAACAAGAGCTGTCAGTAGGACAGCATGCTCGACTTTTTTAGTGCTTGCCAATAAAACTTGAAGTTAAGGGCACACATGCCTAGGTAAATTAAATTTAGATTGATCTTACAATGGTAATAGCAAAGTAATATCTAAATGGTTAAGTTAATAAGTGGACAGAATGAAAATTTCTGGTCTAAGTCAAAAAGGGCCATAATTATATCAAATCCTTGACAAAATAACTTTTTCCTCCCCTTTTTGGGGAAAAAAATGGTAAACAAGTATTCCAACTTTCAAATTAATACTCAAAACAGTTCATTCAAAAAGGGAATTGTTACAAAAAATTAACCCAAGATTCTAAGTCGATATTTTTAAAAACATCAAACACAGATTTTTCAAAAAAGGGGGGTTTTTAGATTACATGTAACATATCTTACTATGAACTGATGTTGCCATACAATATTTAAAAAAAAAAAAAAAAAAAAAACACAGCAGATGTCCTCTTGTCTGTTGATGAGTCGTGAGGGTAAACAAGTATCTTAGTTCAAAGCAATGCCTAATGGTTTTTACAGTGGGCCAAATCTTTTAACCTGGAGAAGAAAAACTATAGCTCTTGTGTAAATGGATTATGAGTAAATATTATTTAAAAAAGGAAACTTTTAAACTAGAGGTCTGCCAGTAGGATACCCCCTTTTAAGTAAACCTGAACTGAAAAATAAATTGTATTGCTAAAAACATATATATATATCAAATATGACACCATTATACAATCACCTTACCTTTACATCAAGTAGCATGTCAGTACTTACTATGAACTGATGTTACAGCAGATGGGGGTCTTTTATGCTGATGTCTTCAAGTGGGCTCTTTTAAACTGGAGAAGAAAATGGTTAAACTTGAAATACTATATATTAAATATTATCTAAAAGGCTTTTAAAACTAGAGGTCTCCAGTAACCCCCTTACAAACCTGATGATAAGTTTACACATATTTTATAAAATGTAGGCATTCAGCTTAATGAGCAAACAGAACACAATGGTGAAACCAAATAATTAATTTTCAAAAAAGAAGCCAGGATTCTAACCTGTCAAGAAAAAGTACAAAAGTCTGTAACATAAAAAGAGTTGTACAGATAATTTGTTTCTAATCAAGAACTGTTACACACCTGGCCAGCGGGCCCGCATGTGCTGAGAGAGGTCTAGGTTTCTTCTTCTCTACTGGTTTCTGTGACATAGTACCCTCAGTGCCTTCAGAAAGCTCCTGTCAAATACACAAATAATGTTTTGTAAGAATAGTGTTCACTTTCACCTAATGACTTTATAATGTCCACTTAATGGCCTTGCCATTAATTGTTCGAAGGTGTCCAAATGAAAATTTACTGGCTGAATAGCAAACAGTGCAGATTGAAATAGAGGGTTGACCGCAAGACTGTCATATTAAGTCATTCTTTATTTCATATAAGTTATAACAAGTTTGCGGGCAACCGTCAAAATGGGTCTGCAGCTCATAGCAATCTGATCTGCAGGCATACTGCTCCCCTTATCCACCACAGATAACCGGAGTAACACCACAGCACATAATGATAACTCTTCTATCTCTTCTTTTAACAATTACTCTTAAAATAAAATAGTGATTTATGTACTGTGAGTAAATCAGTATAAATTGTAATTATGCAGTGAGAAATAATCAGGAAGAAAAAACATTGTATAAATATTTACAGTACAAACAATATCGCAGCTAAAGGGTACTGGGTTATATAAGATTTTAAATTACAGAGTGTGAATATACCTCCTTATCATCTACCAGACATTTTGTTCTTTCTAAGAGATTGTCAATCACTTTCTCTCTTTCTTCTTTTTCTGTCGTTTTTTTCTGTCTATCCTCTGGTTTTAGTGTTTTAGTTTGTGTTTTATTTTCTTTATCTTTTACTGCAGACCTTGGCCTTCTGTTGGTCGGAGCAGATCCAGGCCGGTTCACTACCTAAGGGACAATTAATGATATGACTAAAATGACAGACAGATCTACAAGTAGTTGTATAATCTATAAGAATTTTTTTTGTTGCAGTTAAACAGTCAAACATGCTGATAAATGGGCTTATTTTTTAAGTGAAATGAAAGAAAACACTATAAATAAAGATTAAAAAAATAGGTCATTTAATAGGTGTTTGAAAAAATTCTACGTTTAACTTTAGTTTACACGTTCTTGCTATTTCTTTTAACTTTTTGCAAAACATTTGCAAGCAGCTTTCACAACATTCAAAGCATGTTTATAACTTTAGTCATGTCGAAATTCTCAATTTGGTGTCTATATCAATGTAACATCATGTTGATTGAACTGTTTTGAAAACAATACTTTTTTTCAGATTTACCTTTGTTTTGCTTTCTCCTGCATCTGCTGGTGTTTGGTCTGGTGCCATGGCAACAAAGCCTAGCCTTGACCCTGGCCTTTCAAGGTCTTCTGATATGACCGCCTTCTTAGCAACTGGGGGCTGAAAGTAACACCATATTGTAAATCAGATGAATATAATTTCATTTTCCCTATTAATTGCATGAAATTAATACTAAACTTTTAGTTTAAATTTTACAGTATACTTAGGTCCCAAAATAACAAGAGAACAATTAACTAATATCTATAACTTAGACAGATAAAAATAGAAAGTTATCACTTTCATTGTTCAATACCTTTGCACTTGAGGGTCTGCTTGGTGGTTTTCTGTGTTTTATATCTGGACTAGTAGCCAAAAATCTTTCTTTCTCTCTAGTTGATACCATATGTGGATCAATAACACTCCTTATTGTTACTTCTTTCGGTTCTAATTCATCAAACTCTAATGTTTTTGTTGTTTTAAAAACACTGTTCTCTCTTGAAAGAGTCGCTTCTTGAACAGACCTCTTTTGTACTTCAACTTTTGTTGAAACATTAGACATGCTCGAGTGTCTAGAGATTTCATAATAATTTTTCTCATGTTCCGATTTGCACACAGTTGGTGCGGACATGATATCTACTACTGTTTCACCAGCTTTCTCTTTCCTCTCTATATGACTGTCAGATTTAGCAACATCACCGTGCTCCTGACCTTCAAACTCTTCTGTGCCAATCTTTTCCATCATGGTCTCAACATCATCTTTTCTTTTCCTTTCTTTCCTTTTCTTAATATCCTTTCTAGGTGTTTCATTCTCAGATTTTTCAGCTTCACCATAATCTACTGTTACCGTTGTGATAGGTTTTGCAAAACGATTCAAAGGAACACTGGCTGACCTTGGCCTTGTTTGAGATACATGAGTTCTGTTACATGTAGAGTGCGAGTGTTCACTTTTGGTTTTCACTGCACTAACATGAGCTGTATTTCTTCTGTTATTGTTATTATTTTCATTCATTTTTGCACTTCCTGTTGCCATGGTTTTCCCAGATGGCGGTCTGGTTGCACCTTGGGGTGTAGATTTTACTTCCCTCTGGGTAAAATCAGCTTTAGTTGTTGACAAAACTGGTTCTACCCTATTTTTGATTTCTATCAAGTCAACAAAATTATCAGTGGTGTGATGTACAGTCTTCTTCTTGTTATGATGTAACTCCTCAACTTTGCGACCAATGTTTCTAGGAGTGATATTCACCGTTGTGACAGCCTCACTAAACTTCACAGCTGATTTTTCTCTTTCTGCTACATTTTTATCACTTTTGTCAGTCTTTTCAAACTGAAGTCCACTTTCAGTAATCATTTCTGACACTAGTTCGTCAGCTCTTTTCTTATTACTTAATTCAGCCCCACTGCTGGTTTGAGTCTTTTCAGCAACATCTACTTTTAGTGCTTGTTCATTGGTCAGATCTGATTCATGGGTATAGTCTGTTTCATAAGTTGATGATGGAATGTTTTTATTTGAACTGATGATACTTTTTAAATCAAACTTTTTTGACACTGATTCTGCCTCTGCCAACAGCCTGAAATTTTGAGACAAACATTTTACACTTTTTGTTTGTTAATTTCATGGCAAAATACTTTAGTTTCCAAGATTCCTTTGACAAAAACATACAGTACACTATCTGTATATATTATTTTCTGGTCTTTATTAGTATTTGATTGTTTGGTATGTCTTTTTATCTAAAGTTTGTAAACAGAAAAACATTCTAGTTGTAATAAATCAGCTCTCAAAAAGTCACCATTTTATTAGGAATAGAGTAATGAAATAGACTGTAAACCATTTCTTTAAGGAATAGAACAATAGAATTATTGAATAGACTGTTAGAAAATATTTCTCCAATCACTAATAGTGAATATCATCAAAATTTTCTTCCCGGATTTATGTCAAAATGTATTCCGTGTGTCATGAATGCCAGAAACCATACAATGATGATGTCGTTAAAATGACGTCATGTTTACTATGCTTTTTGATGATGTTTTCCGTGGTTTTTGAGATTTTGTTAAAAAAACAAAGCTAATCAAAAGTAGAGTTTGAGATATAAAATAAACAGAAAAATTGTTGGTATCGATGAAGAATGACTGACAATAATTTCACTAGTGAACACCAAAAGTAGTTATTTTACTTTTGGTGCTCACTCGGTGAAATTATTGTGTGATATTACACCAAAACCAACAATTATCCTCTATTTAATATATTAGTAAATGGATAAAAAATACAGATTATGGTAACTCTTAAATTAACCTTTCAGTGTCCATCTCATCAGCCTCATCATAATCATCATCAGCAGTGGGCAGTGACAACTTGAGTGATTCTCTCTCTGGGGTGTGGCTTTCAACCTGATTGACATCTCCATGGGAGTGATAATTTACATGATTGACAGGTGGGTTGGTATAATCTCTAGGACTAGGTAGATCCAACAGATCTTCATCATCTGAACTTTCTAGCATGTCCGCATCTTCAGGTACTTTGTAAGGGTCTCCAATGAACAGTTCAAACACTCTCTTTGTTCTAAAAAATAAAGAAAACTTCTGGTCACTGAGTTGGTTATTCAGTGTAACATCATAAACACAGTGAGATGGCACAATTTTATACCTACGTTCCTACCATAAAAAACAACTGTGTTAGAAAATTAAACAAATCTTTAACAACTCTGTATCTTCCAATAAAAAACTGAAAATGAAGGTTTAATTTATACTAATTCATTTAAGTTGATTGTGAATAAAGCTTGCAGCTTATTGATCAGTCACTCTTAGGCCCCCTTTTAAGAAAAAAAATTATTTTTTTTAAAAAAAAAAAAATATTAAAATTATAAGAGGAAAAAAAAAAAACCCACCAAAAAAAAAAAAAAACAAAAAAAAAAAAAAAAAAAAAAGGCTAATGGATAATATTAGGAGGGCAAAAAAAATCTACCAATAGGAGTCTCAGGAGATGACTGTATGAATCAAATCAATATTATGAGGTAAAGATTTACAATTTTGCATACCTTTCCTCTGGTTGCGGTGAAGACGGTTCAGGTGAGGCATGAGGGGGAGGCGGGGCGTCAGGACTTAATGCTCTGTAATTGCCTCCATATTCATCTGTCATGACATCACTGCCCTCAACAGGTAAATCCATCTGCCAGGCCACCCCTAGTTATAAAGTTTTAACATAAAATACTCATAAATGTATAATATTATCACATTGTATGACTGATTTTCTGGAACAAGCATAAAAATTATCATAGAGTTATCTAAAACATTTAACAACACCATTCCAACATGTTTAGTGGTGATGTGTCACTTACGAATATTGTAACCTCTGTTTGAGAAGTCAGCATCCTTTTCAAGAAAACACATTTTCATCCTTCAAGTTTGTGACACATTTCTTATTCTATTTACAGTTTATTCACAAGAAAAAATCATTATAATTCAGAGAAATAAATCTCTGGTAATTAACTCACAGAATTAAGTGTATCATATTAACCACTGATACATTTTATAGAAAGATGCAACTTGACAGGCAAAAGAAAACAATCTTACAAAATTACAGCAATTCTTATAAATTGTTAGAATCTGCATCACTGAAGTTCAGCATCACTCTTCAATGGAATTTTTTCCTCTCTAACTGATTATTCAGTGCCCACCAGTCTTAAACTTATATAAATTAAAGAAGGACTTCCAACAACTTTGTGCCTAACCATCTAATTCTGCCCATTGCCATGCAATAAACATGTACTAATATTGAACCTTAAGGTCATTGTAACACTTACAGTACCTGCAGAAAGGATCAATCTATATGTAACCCCTAGAGAGCAATATCATTGTGTACTAAAAGTTTCTCAATATTTTCCTTACCATTTGGAGGTCTGTCTGGATACTTCAGCCCTGCTGGAGGCCCCACCCAACCCATACTTGAGCTGTTAGGAACACCTTTTGGAGGCCGGCCACTTGGATCATACTTTGCACCTTTCACTGAAAAGAAATATATGAAGATAATTATGAAATTTCATGCAAACTAAAATGATCTGTTAACATTCTGCAGCATCTTCAACATCTTTCTATAAACTTCTGCATATCTGACTTAACATAATACAAATGTATAAAAGCCGTCATAGGTGAATTGTTTTTGTGTTGCCTCTTGTTTTTATTAAATTATAATGAGTCAAATTAATTGAAACAATAAAAGAATCATTTTTCATTTCTGTAGCTAAAGATACAGGCTCATACTTGTTGCAGCACAGTTGATTTTACAAAAAGAAATTCACCTGCCCAACAGAGACATAAGAGATAAGTAAACTATACCATTCTTGTTCCCTTAAACTGTAATTAAAAAGGATCAATCTAGAGAACAACATTAAAGTTCTCCCATTCTTCACTGAGTTCAGGCAGATCAATACAACTATAACCAATATAATAATATTTACCGGTATTTATTATATAGAATATAATGATATAAGAAATGGGTAGTATAAATACCAAGCAAGCACATTATTTTTATGTGAAAACCTAGGATGACATAGCAATACTATTGCAACATGATGGCAGGAGACTGTCATACATAACTTGAACAATAAGCATAAATCACCTCTGTAATGTCCTATAAATAATAAATTATAATAACCATTGATAACTGTAATATAACTTAGGCCAAAAAAATAATATCTGTGTTTTAATAGGGCAATGGTCCCAAAAATTCTAGGTAAGGGTAGGGGCAAAGTTTTTTTGCTTTTTTTGTTTTTTAATTGAAAAAATTCTATAGGTTGGAAAAAAAATCTGTGTTTAGGGCAACGGTCCCAAAAATGCTAGGTAGAGTAGGGGCAGATTTTTTTCCTTCAATTTTCTTTTAGGAAAAAAACACTCTAGTGGCGGGTTGCCTGAAACAGACAGGGTTTTTTTTTTTGGCCTTATATAAATATTTAATTTGTTTAAACAGGCCTGCTTTTTACCAATCTCATTAAAATCATATCCCAATTTACGCTCCTCTACTTACGAAATGAGGGAAGACCCGAACGATTTTAATGAGATTGGCTTTTTACAAAGTATTCTTAGGCCTGAAATTTCCGCTTTCAAAGTTTGAAACTAGCATTTTCAATATAAACATATTATATACAATAATGTAGGACCTTAAAGGCTGAAATCAGGACCAGGCCTGAAATATAAAAGATTTGTTAAAAGGGTGCTGACTCAAACTTAATGACTGAATTAAACATCAGCGGAGATTCTGATAAGACTTAAAGTGCAGGGTGATCATGATCTACACTGGCAGCAAATCTAAGGCAGAATCACTGTCTGCCAGCAGGGTAAGATTAAAATAATAATTATAGAATTAAAAGCCAATATCAAACTAAATTTTTAACTTAAAATATAGCTTTGAAAAAATCAAGATGGCAATCCTGATTCTTAGCAATTCAACTTTGTTTCTGCTCGTTCCCTAAACTGACTGTTCTTTATGTTTCTGCTGGTTCCCTAAACTGACTGTTCTTTATGTTTCTGCTGGTTCCCTAAACTGACTGTTCTTTATGTTTCTGCTGGTTCCCTAAACTGACTGTTCTTTATGTTTCTGCTGGTTCTCTAAACTGACAGTTCTTTCGAATATTTGTCAAAGTGAAATATGACCATTTTTGGAAATAGAAAACAAATATGCACATGGGCATCAGATAGATCAACCTGACAACCCCAGCCCATGCCCTCCAAAACAACAAAATATATCTACAACTTAATAAATTTACCTGTAATGTATTTCCTCTTGGAAGCAATTAGTTTACATTGCAAAACACTTTGACTATTGTCTAAACTCTTACACACAAAGAACATTCTCCTCTTTTTTAGATTTTGTTTTTAAACCAACCAAAATACTTTTTAACAACGTAAATGTTTATTCAGACAATTTATACATTATGCCAAACAGATTCGAGTCAACATTAGATGGCAATGATTAACATTTCTAACAGTATTAAAAAAATGTATAAAAATTCACGTTGTCGAATCAAAGCAATCCTTCACTTAATTCAAAAATCCTTTCACTAATAAATGTATGACCATACTTTCAGAAGAAGAAAAAACTTTCATGACCCTCTCAATTTCAGTACTTAATAACAAAGTTTACATGATACTTGAAATTTTATCAAAATCCATCAAATTATTGATATTACAAGATGCTTAAGGGGTTATAAATCCTTCTAATCCCCCTTAACAAGCACTCTCTATGTACTGGGCCATTGTTTGCAGGCTAGTGTATCTTGATCAGTTTAAGGAAAGTATAAAATCCTATATTAAGAGATGCTCTAGAGATAATGGAATGCTGGAGCTATTTTCTTTAGTGTATACATTTAAAGACAGATGTAAACAAAATGCTTAACCTCTATTAGTTTATAATTCAAAACTTAAAACTGAATATAACACTGCAAAAATTGTTTGATTTAGTCTTCATATCATTAAATCTAACCAATTCTTTTTAAACTCAATCTTTAAAAAAAAAGGAGTCTTGAATCACTTCCTTTAAAGTTTCATGTTTATTCAAAAGTGTTAATTTTAATTGTCATTCACTTTGGTATACTAACTATACCTTGAAGAGTAAATCATGATAAATCAAAAATGTATTCCTGCAATTACCATTTTATGAAATTATAATTATTAGGTATCATTTATATTCAGACCCGTACCCTTAACAGCTGACTGCAGAGCATGATCAGCCCATACATTTATGCAGTCTGACCATCAGCCGCACTATTCACTCAGAGATTTCTCTGTGAGCACAACCTTAAAAGTCCCAGGACCTCCTTGAATTTACTGATATAGTAAATTTTTAAACTAATTTAATTATAGTACATTGTAGTATTAAATGATAGAACCATGTTCTATTCACTCTGAAACATGATGTTGACATATGCCTTTCTTTCTTATTCAAGTCGTTTCTAAAAGAAAAAGAGTTGTCAGAAAGCCTTTCTTATTTTTTGCAATATCATTGAAAAATATACTGCTCTATATTTCTAACATGTATTTATCGATTTAAAAAGTTAAGTTAGGAATGTTTTGGTACAAAAAGAGGTCATTTCTGCTGGTATTATAATTTAATTATACATCTTTCTCGGTAAAATAAGAGCTACTTGTAATTGTGGTCCTAAGACTTTTAACAATTAATGATACTGTCTTAATTGAAAGATGGATAAGACTTTGTGCAATTAAAAACTTGGGCAGATCATTGAGGGTTAAATCACTGACCTGTGTCTGTATCTGATAATAATGCATCATGCTTTTATATTTCTGTTCGAGCATTCAATGACAAATCTTAATTGCAAAAAGGCAAACATTTACGGACTTAAAACTAAATCAAACCAGATATTTATATTTGCACAGAAAGATATGTTTAATTTAGTTACTGAGGTACCCATTAACTATGTTGTTTTTTATCTGGATTGATCACAATCATTTGTAAATAAGAATCAGCTCCACAAAATTTCACAAGGGCAATAATTTATCCACAAAATTTCACAAGGGCAATAACTTATCCAACAAGAGCTGTCCATAAGACCGCAAACTTGACTATTGTGGGTGCTTGCTAATAAAACAAAACTTTTATCAGTATAATAGCAAAACAAATTCTGCTAACTATTAAGTATAAACTAGGAAAGCTAATTATAAAAAACGTCAAAATCTATCACTATATATTTAATTTTTGGTAAATTAATTGTTTGATACAAAATGTACCCCTGAACACTATTGCTAAGTTTGATATAACTACCATAAGTAGTTACTGAGATATGTGCATGGTAGTACCTTGCATGCAAAACTTTAACCAAATTTTCAAAGTCAAACAAGGGCCATAATTTGCACGAAATTTAAACAAGAGTTATCTGACTTGACTGTGTGACACCCCTGAAGACATTTACAAAGTTTCAAGTCAATATCATAAGTGGTTACTGAGATATGTGCATGATAGTACCTAGCAGGCAAAACTTTAACCAAATTTTCAAAGTCAAACAAGGGCCATAATTTGTACTAAATTTATACAAGAGTAATCTGACTTGACTGTGTGACACTCTTCAAGACATTTACAAAGTTTCAAGTCAATATCATAAGTGGTTACTGAGATATGTGCATGATAGTACCTAGCAGGTAAAACTTTAATCAAATTTAGTACCTAGCAGGCAAAACTTTAACCAAATTTTCAAAGTCAAACAAGGGCCATAATTTGTACTTAATTCATACAAGATTTATCTGACTTGACTGTGTGACACCCCTAGAGACATTAACAAAGTTTCAAGTCAATATCATAAGTGGTTAATGAGATATGTGCATGATAGTACTTAGCAGGCAAAACTTGAACCAAAGCTGCAACGCCGACGCACAAGTGACTGTAATTATAGCTCTCCATATTCTCCGAATAGTTGAGCTAAAAATCTATGAAGATTGACCATTTTACATGATCAATAAGTACAAAGAAAAAAAAAAGTTGTTGTTTAATTAACCAATCTATTACAGTACAGTTTTAAAAAACATGGGAGTATCTAGTGAACTTGTAATAACAGATTAGAACATTGAAATAACAAATTCCTGACAAAAACAATAGCCAGTAAGGGTGGTAACGATAAATAAACTTTAAGGTGCATACCACTTACATGTAGAAGATAATTCCATCGAAATATTAAAGTCCAATTAGCCCTCTAGATGCTCATATATAGAACAAACAAAAAATGAATAGAAAAATGATAGAACTTTATTCGATTTAGTATTGTAAAACAATGTAGATGTATAGAATAAGAACATATTTTTGTTGCTCAATTTTTGCAAAAAGCACTCTTGGCATTTCTTATCTTTTGCAATTTAAAGCTGGTCGCTCTCAGATTTTGTTAAAAAAAATAAAGTTCTTCAAACTGTATGAAAATAACATATTTTAGAACATATGGTCATATAAAAAGGTTTCAGTACAAATTCCTGTAAAGTGTATCTGTAGAATTGAAATAACACGCTACCAAATAATAAAGCATTGCAAACGCTTTTGAAATTCCAGTATTAGCATTAAGTGTAGTGGTGCCGTTAAACCAGCATTTTCAATCAATTTTTGCAAATTCCTACCAAGATTTTTACTTCTATTGTTGATTTTAGTCTTTTGTTTTATATTTATGTATTAGTATATCATTTTTGAAAATTTTTTATTTTTTTTCAATGGCAACTGAGAGCGAGTAGCTTTAACATCATTGAAAAATATACTGTGCTATATTTAAAGCATGCATTTACAAAATTTGCTTATGCACAGTGTTCTTTCAATTTAAAAGCAACACTAGGAATGCTTTTCACATAAATACATGTTACATAAGTTACTGTCGATTGGCAAAATATATTTCTTGGTAATATAATAGCTACAAGTTACTCTACATCCAAATTGCTAATGGGGCCTTAAAAGAGGGCTACATAAGTATACACTGAATAATAAAACAATTCATTTTTCAGATAAACATGATTGTATCGAAAAATTTCATTGTTGTTCCTGTTCCAACCTTAGTCATTTTAACAGTTGGACAGTTCACCTAACAATCGTTCCTGGGTAGAACCAATACTGAACTCTGATACTCCATAAGAAACTGCCAACTTTCTCCCATAAAGAGAACATGGTCAGTAGTAGGATGCAAACCCATGACCCTCAATCTATGAGAGGTTACAGTGATCTCAAGTCAGCGACTCTAGCCTGACTCAACCACAGAGGCAGTATCAAAAAGTGTCTCTTTTGTGCAAAAAGTGCTAATACATTACATCTCTGTAATAAATTCCTTATCCTGACCCCAAAACTTGTATAACAATAGTTACTGTAATTGAGGGTTTAACTGGCACACTTCTCTCAATGTATGTTATTCAAAATTGCACCTAATTTTATATACTCTTTATTTCCATTTGCTTGACCAAAAATAAAAGTGAAGAAAGAAAGAAAAACATAAAAGGAAAGAACGTAATATACATGCAGCTAATGTAGCTTAATAAGAAAATCATTTTTAAATGTTTTGGTCTGCTCTGTCAAGTAAGCAAGTATTCATCATCTGAGGTATTAATAAATTTCATCACAATTCTTTTTAAAATTAAAAGAGTATTTCAGTTTTATTACTTTCAGCATATATATATGCATTCAAAAGGCATTAATTTTCCTCTTACATGCTTTGAAGTTTTATTATTTCATGCTATAATTATAGTATAATTATGATGTCTCTCTTCCAGCCCTGTCCCCCATTCCCCATCCCCGTACCGCCACATGGCACTTCACAATATCATCTAAGGTATTATACTAAAGTGTTTGCAAAAGTGTACAATGTACATGTGGTATGTCAGAGTCAGAAAATGCATAAAAATATGCACAACTAGGCTTGGGACTGATCAGTTATGTGAAGTTTGGTTGAAGTCTACCCAGCAGAATATGAGGAGAGGCTCAGACAAACTTTGTGACATCCATCCAGACAGACAGGACAACATATCAAAATGTCTCCCCTCCCCACTACGTGATGGGGAGACATAATAAAACATCTTATAAAAACGCAATTATGTACAACTTATTGTATCATGTATGCTTCTACACCTACATGTGTAAAAATGTTGCCATTTTTCGCCATCCATAATTATTGCAATCATCTTCAATGTAAAAGTAACTTACCACCAAATGCTTGTTCTGACACAATGCCATTTGGCAGAGGTTCTTTCGCACTTTGAGGACGGGGCTTCCTGCCACTGGGAGGACGTATTCTATTATTGTTGACCTTTGCACTGGCTGGTCTGGTTGGTTTTGGAAGAGTGTTGCCGCCATGCTGCTGAATGGAATCTGGGATGGATGTGCTACTGCCCCTTAAAATATGCATAAATATTGCTATATTAATGAAATTCATATAACCACCTCTCTGTCTAGTAATAGGTAGAGTTTTCACAGTAATCTGATTTCACAAGTATAATGTCTAAGGGAATCAGAGCAAGTACTATTTTGTGGCAATTTATTCCAGTAACTAGTTATATATATACTTGTCTGCCTCAAATTCTCTGTTCCTTAATTTTTCCATGATGTGTCCGCAGTAATTTCTCTAAAATGTACAGTAACCATGGTAACTAATAGTAAGTAAATCAGTCAGCAGAGAATATTTGTGGCACAATTGATCAGAGCTGCATAATGCATACATCAAAATAGATTTTGTAAAATAGGCTTTGTAAAAGCCGAAACATTGGTCTTAAAATAAAAGTGTCAAACTAAACCTGCTTTGATTGTGTGGTTACATTACTCTTCTGTGTTGTTCTATACATTAAAATAGATAATACAGATCTGCATGTGATAAAAATATTTTGTCAGTTTGATAACTTTACAATCAAATGTGGTCACTATCGTGTTCACAAGCTGATCCTTTCATCTGACATATACTGTGGTAATCAAGAGCCTAGATAGATCAAGTGAGCTTAAATCAGAATAATGGGTGATAAAGAAAGTAGGAAGCATATATGTTGAAATCAAGCTTATTAAACAACTGGTGTTTAACTTCTATAATTACCATGCTTTCAGAGATCCTGACTGTACACTGCTCCTGTCAGTTCCCAGTTCTGTATTCACTGCCTGAGAACCTAGTTGTCCCTTTCGTCTGGTTCCCAGGTTAGTGGCCTTTAGATCTCTTGGGTCTACGAGACCTACATTGTAGACATTAGTCTGGACCTTTTCTAGGTTTGCCAATGAAGTAGAAGCTGTACTCAGCCATGTCTGAAAGGAAAAATCATATAAAATACAAAATCAATCAAACTGGAAATATGCCAAGATGGGTACATAACTAATGACCAGGAATTACAGGAATTACACACTGTGCAAAACGTTTCATCACAACCAGTAAAAAATCAAGATGCTGAAGCAAGTTCCGAAACAAATAAAGCCATTTACTGCAACTGACAAGCATAATGGATCATGCTTTTTCTTATTCTTTCATTGACTGAATATTATGGCAATGTGCAGTGATGTGTGGGGGGGTAGAAAAGAGATAGTAGTGCTAGGCCCATAATAATATGGCCCTATCTGCTTGTTAATGGGTGGGATGATTTTTATATTGAACATTGTTTCTTTAACAAAAGTTTTTAAATCACAAGACTTTGAGCGATTTTTTAAAACCATATGAACATCTATCTATCTATCTTCCTGTACTGTCGAACCCTTTACAGGGACATAGACAATTTTGTGCGCGTCAAGCCACAAAGACTGTTAGTAGAAATAAAAATAATAGAATTAAAAAAGGAAACAGGTCAAAATAGGAGAATAGTTATGTATAGGGATAATATGAATAGGGGGAATAATTATGTAAATGATTAAAAGATAAAAACAGGGGTGGAGGCAGGTTATGGTAGGGCATGATCAATGCAGCTTACAGCAGCAAGTGAAACTGATCAAGGGTAGGAAGGGAGGGAATATCAGGTGGGAGACTATTCCATAGGACTATGGTCCTAGGGAAGGAGTACTTATTGTAGTCAGTGGTTGCGGTGATTAACCTGTAGGACAAGGGATGATAATGGCGGGATTTCCTAGTTAGAGGGATGAGATTTCCTTGGATGGGGATTGCAACCAGGGTCATTAGAAATTTTATACATAAGTGACAGTTGAGAGTCAGTGCGCCGGAGATCTAACCTGCGCCATTTTAGACTGTGTAACATATCTGTGACACTTGAACTCCTGCCAAAGTCAGACATAGCCCAGCGTGCTGCCCTCCTTTGGACCGCTTCTATTTGGTCTATCTGGATTTGGGTGTATGGTGACCAGACTTCGGAGCTGTATTCCAGTTGGGGTCTTACTAGGGTCTGGTAGGCCATGGACTTAAGGGCTGTTGATTTGACCTTTATGTTTCTACGAAGAAATCCGATGGGTTTGATTTGCCTTTTTGGTTGTCCTATTTATGTGGGCGTCCCACAAGAGATCGTTAGATATATCCACGCCAAGATATTTAGCTGAGGTAACAGATTTTAGTAGTGTATTGTGAAGAAAGTACTGTGATGGTACAGGATGTTTCCTTCTTGTGACGTGGATAACTTGACACTTGGTGGGATTGAATTCCATATCCCAGTCCAACTCCCACTTTTCTAGTGTGTTAAGATCATTTTGAAGGGTTTTAGATTGTTTGACAACATTGCTAAACTAAATTTTTATGCTGTAAATAAAAAAAACCAATGAACAAAATACGCTATGATATTTTCGACGTTAGGCAGTATGATTGCCCGTCATAAAATAAAAACAACCTGAAATTCAGACTGAATATCTAATTTATGATACCTTTCGTGCGATATTTTTTATTTGATCAGTCTCATCCAACAGTTCATCATCCATGAAATTACTGTAGTTAAAATCCATTATGGTGAAGTAATTCAGTTGAAGAAATAAGTCATTAAAATAATGGAAATTTGTCAAAAAAATGTGGTTTGTCTGCCATGATAGTTTACATTCGATACGTATGTCAGGATGTATTAACTCAGATGATTGGACCATAGAATTAGTGAGATTTGGAAATTCCAAAATTGAGCCAATGACTAGTACTTTAACTTTGGTAAATGAAGCAAATTGACGCATGCGCGTTTCTAATGGTTATCGTAAACAACATGGCGGACAAGTGGATGTGAAATATACTACAAAATAATCTTTCATGTGTTTTGGGTATGACATTGCATATTTTATTATAAGGTGGTCAGGGACTAGTTAGATATTTAAAAATCAGTATATCTAAACAGTAAAAAACACATCAGAATGTCTGAACATGAGATTTTTACATCGTTTTTAGCCAAAAATTGTCAGTTTGAATGTGAATGGTGCAGTTTTAGCACTAAGGATCAGAGGGTCCAAGTTTTGACCACTACCAGCGCTACAGGGGTTGTGTCCTTTGCAAGACACAGGTCTTTCAACATTGCCTCTTTCTTTCTAGGATATTTCCATCTAGAATGAGTGAAGTAACTTTAATTAGAAAACATTTACCCAGTGTAGGATTCGAACCCTGCAAGTCAGATTCTCTAACCACTGAGCTAACTGGGCGTCTGGATATTCAGAAGCCTAGGATCACTACACTCTTTTCCACTTTATTTTTTGAAGGTTTTTACCATACAGTGGAACTGATTCACTAAAAATCGCCACTAGCCAGTGGAACCTTTATACAGTGGAACTGTATAGCTGTTGAGCGGGGCATGATAACCCCTGCAATTACTGCATGCTCAACCCCAGATTCACTAAGAACTGTCCACTAGCCTTATAAACCCACAACTGTCCGTTTTAACCTTGTTGCCAATGAAGAAGTTTAATTAGAAAACATTTACCCAGTGTATGATTCAAATCCACCGCCTTCTTCTTGTAAGTCAGATGCTCTAACCACTGAGCTAACCGGGCTTTTGGATATTCAGAACCCTAGGATCACTACATGAGTCTTAAGAGCGATTTATGTGCCCACAGCTTAGTCTTATAAATAATACTGCCTATAGACCTACTGGACTGCATTTGTACACAGCTGTTGTTGTATGAGTTTGATGCTTGTTTCAACTGTATTTTGGTCATTGTTAACGTTAAACATCTTTCTAGTAAGAAACAGTACTAGATCCCTATCCTCTGTAACAAACTGCACACTGTTTACAAATCATAGATTTTCACAGAAATCAGTCAGTCTATATCATGTTCAAGAAATATGTTATAATATATTCTGTTTTATCTATTGTTATATGTTAATTTTTTATTTCACTACAGGTAATAAAAACACCACTGAGATGGCTTGATATTTGCAAAAGAATAAAGGACAATGTCAGACGAGGGAGCTGATACACCCATCAGTGGGCGAGGGATGGAATTAGGTGGTACAACAACCACTCCCATGAGTATAGACACACCCACTTTACTCAAAAGGGAGGGGAGTGAATTGGGAAGGCCTGAAAGTAGTGGCGAGTTGGAGATTGAGGATCAAGTGTTTGATGTTCAACTCTCTGAGGTACACATTCAGTTTAAAAGAGATCTTTAGGAGGTCTCTACAAAATAATTTTATAAAAGTAGTAATTCTTAAACAGAATAATGTTATATACCTATAATACTAAATACAGTTTAAAAGTTGTTGTTTTTTTTTTAATTTGATGCTTAATGACATGGGATTATTTTTAGCTTAATTGCAGTTACATTTTCTTTCAGGGGACTGACTTAGATATAGATAACTAGAGTAAGGTTCATACATTATGTACAATAAGTGTGAAAATGTTTTTTTGTAAAAAGAGTTTACTTAGAAAAATATGTGTAAATAATATACAGGTTGCAGAGAGGAAATCAAACGTCAGTTCAGAGTCAAGAGTAAGATACTTGTTATTAAAAGGTGTCTGTTCTGTGGAAATCATCTGTTTAAAACAAAATTTAAATGTGTGTTTGGTATTTACTGTTAATGGTTCTTTAGATTTACTTCAAAATGGGTTGGAAATAAATCAATTGCAGAAAATTTCTGATATTCCTGGAAAGACATCACTTGGTCTACTTTTTATAATCATGGTCAATACTATGAGAAAACTATGCAAAGTTACAAAAATGTGTACTATCAAATCAAATCTAGAATGCATCAATTACATCTATATATAAGTATGGTGAAAGAATAACAAATAGAAATCCCAGTGTTAGATGCCACTACTAAGCTATGGATGTTGTGTAACCATAAATTGCTAACTTAAAGCTACACAGGATTTACAAACAACTGTTTTCATCCATTTTAAAAAGGCCCAAGTTAGCTCAGACTTTGGATATACATATATTTGACCAGAGAATTGACTACATTGAGTATTGCAAATGATTGTCTGCTCAAACATTACAGTTGGTATTAAGTGTCTTATAAATTGATTCATAAAGATTTGAGAGACAGTCATTATTTTAGCCTGTAACTCTATATGATCATGTTGGGCACTTAAAGTATCACAACTGACCGGCATATTGTTACAGCTGTACTTACAAGTCAGTGAGCTTAGTGTACCTGTACAGAACAGAACAAAAAGAGACAGCGGGACAACTGTGTTAGGCATTAAATTAAGAACTTGATAGTTAAATGACAGTAAGTTGCATGAACATGATGAAGCACAATCATGCAGTTACGAGACGTAAAGCTCTTGCATATCAGCTGTATTTATATATGTCTTTCACCACCCCACCCCTCCTCTTCAAAAGTGATGTCTTTCAACAGATGTTTTAGTTCATTTACTAATAGATATATTTATAGCAGTAAATTTAAATACAACCAAAAGATTGAAAAACTGGTGATTTCCATATGTATGATTGGATGCAACTCTATATTCCTGTGGCGTGTATTTTATTATACTTGTATTATTTTTTTTTGTATATAGTATTATTGTTTACATGTACACAGGGTTTGGGTGCTTTTTGTGATTGATTTATGTGATTTGTTATTATATCAAAGTATTTGCTTGTATGAGTTGATGTACTTGCTATGCATTTAAATGGAACATGGGTGTACTGTTCATGTTAACGTCGAAATGTATCAAATGTATTTTGTCTCCTGTGGTTTGCATTTTGTATAAATATAGTGTGGAGCATAAGGCACTATTTACAACTGGTAGGGTCAGCTTTTTGAGTGATTGTCTGTTTCAAAACAATATGAAATAATGTGATTTTAATGTAGCGGTACAGTTAGTTTGTGATGTGAACATACATGTACAGTAAAAATTCTTATTATATAATAGTATAACATCACTTTATCTAATGAATGAAAAGAAAGAAGGCATGCATTTTATACACTGTGTCAGCATGATTATCACTTTTTTAGAAAGTGGCAATTTGCTTGTTGTTTCCCATACTATTTCATTGCATGTTTCAAATACCTAGTACCTTGTACAAAATGTATGTATAAATGATTGTGTATTAGGTACTGTATTAGGTAACTTCCAAATACATTTTTATAATAATAAAGAACTAATTATAGTTGTATGAGTATAATTATCATAAATGCACAATCATGCTAGAAAAATATTAATTTATTTAAAACTGTCAAACAGAGGCATGGGTTTAATAATGCATCTGTCTGAAATTATGGGAATACATTTTTGTACTGTCTTCTATTAGTTATTTGTATTATGGCTTTTGTTTACATCTATAGGAAAACATTGTCTGTATTTCTGATAATTTGCACTGTTTATGGGGGTGGAGCTTCTATCTGTAATAGAACACAATGCTCTATCTGCAATAAAGAACAGTTACAATAGCGCAACAGAACAAATGTGCCATAATATAAAATAGATAGATTACTGTTGACTCGGGTAATTAAGTCATTTTTTGGAGGCTACACCTTCTCGAAATAATGTAATTATTCTTGCAAACAGTTTTCTATCTATTACATGAAACATATTAAAATTATATGAAGTGTCGTGAGAAAACAAGGCTTGATGACCTAAGGTAGATTAAAATCCTTTCCAAAAATCACAAAATTTGAAAAACAATTACATGTACATGACTTTTTTTTCTTTTCTTGAAATAAATGTGTCTCATTCAAAAAAAATAGTAAATATAACATTGAAAGCACATAAAAGTTTCATTGACAGTACTTTTTTCATCAAGCTGTCTACAATTGAACAACTTCTCCACATTATATATAGAGCCCTCACTGGGTATGTATAAAGCAATTTATAGATTTCTGTTTCCATTTTCTTTCCTAGATTACAGAGGATCCCAACCAAGTAAACATTCACCAGTTTTACCCCGAGTTAGAGCACCAGTTCATGAAGAGTACGTCATTACAGGACCAACAGGTAGATCTAATTATTTACAATTAAACCTTACCATACCGGCACAAAGCGCTTCCGTTATTGCGACCAGTGCAGACTATGATCAGCCTGCAGCATCCGTGTAGTCTGATCATTATCTGCACTGTTTGCCATTCATCAGTAAATATTCAGTGAGTACACCTATGAACATTTAATGGTACTGTACAAATTTAAAGATGGACGAGTCCATTTTAGAAATATAGCTAGTCAGGACTCGGGTAAGATCAGCTGTTCAGTCACTTAATTTTCACTGGGCACCCCTTTGAATAATAAATGGTACTGTCTTTAACACGGAATTGAAAGACATATAGACTAGTCTATATGAGAAATTTAGGAGGGTCAGAATTAATGCCATTTCTTATTTTCTAGTATGTAAACAATTGTTGTACTATTGCTGACTGAAAATAAAGCTTATCTTATCTTAACACTTCATATTCAGATTTTCCCAGCTGGGATTGTCTCTTAGAATATCACACTTCACATTTTGAACAATACATGTATACCCAGTTTTTACCCACTTAAACTTTTAATACTAGACATATACCCAACAACTTTTAGAAGTGCAAAAAACTGTTAGACATGCAATGTATATCCAAGATGTTTTAGAAGTGCAATGTTAGACATATTTTGATGTTACAATTACAGAGTGATAAAGCTATTAAAGATTCTCCAGATGAGCTGGACTCCAGGGCAAGTCAGATGGCATTGGTTCCCAGCACTGTGTCAACTGGAACACCATGGTCAAAAGAAGATGAAAATTACTCCTCAGATCCACAGGTAAAAAAGACAAAGTAAAATCATGAACATTTATAGACTGGTGCAAACAAATACGTATCTTGAGTGGTTTTCTTTATCATTTTCAGCAAAATTAATATAATTTTTTTTAAAAACTTTTGGACAGAGTTAATGAACTTTTTATACTCTCTTATAGTGAAAAGCATTTACAAAATTAAAGGGAACCTACCAGTACTGTAAGCTCATTTGGCACGTTATAAATTTAACTTAAAGGATCCCAATGAATTGCAAAAGGTGCAGTCTGGTAGTACAGACTTGAAATACTGCGATAATTGCCATCACTTTATTGAATTTGGACATATTTTAGTGGTTACCATAGTGATTAACATAGAACCATTTTTTTCACATACCTAATGTTATAGAGCTCCTCATTTAAACAGATTGTATGACTACTTTTCCACAAAAACTTGTTCTTATTTTCAAGTTTTCAAATTTTCAAATTTGAAATAAATGTAATATCCAAACTTTGAATTAATTTAAAGCTAATTTAAGTGATTTTCTGTTAAAGTTTTTTATATTTATGTCAGTATTATTTCTATGCATGCTTAAGTAAGACTGTATAAACAATTTGTGTGTTTCTGGTCTACATGCTAAAAAAACTTCTAAGTTGGTTGGTTGGCATTTAAAAAAATGATTTTGCCTTTTTTGCTCTGATTGATCCTTTTCATCATTTTCTGATAAAAAAAGTTCGAGATCCACAGTTAAAGTTACATTACCCTTCAAAATGGCCATATTGGTTTATATTTAAGAATGATGCTCAAAACACAGTGGATGCTTTAAAACATATAAGAAATAAGTTTTACCATGTTATATCTGTTATTGACAAATACAAATTAAGATATACATATTAACCGAAAGGATGGATTTTTTATTGTTGAATAGGATACTCAAAAAAGATTTTTATAGATTTCCTCTAATTTATTTATTCAATATGAATGAAACTGTTATACAGATCATTATTTTTGGGTTATAACTATGGCAATGTTTATTATTCTAGAATTATAAATTGCTGATTAATGTTTATCTAAAATTATAATGGTCACATTGAACGGTAATTATACATGTATTACTTTAAAAGTTAAAGTCTGTTAAGAGACCCGAAAAACACATTTTTTTTCCTAAATGTATAAAAGGAAAACAAATTAAGGGACCGGAATTTTCATAAATATGGTACATGTAATGTAAAGTGTACTTCATATACATGAAGGAGACAACTGTTCTCTCAGACTTAATTAATTATGTCAACACTATTTTAGCCGCAGACTGATTTGTCTCTTTTAAAAATGGGGTTCCATGCTTCTGTACAAAACCCAGTTGCTGGGGTTTTTCAAAGGGGCAAGATCAATCTTGAATTTTTAACATATCATTATCAAGCTTCAACTATTTGCTTTGTGTATAAGAAATTGTAGGTAACTTACAGTATTAAATTACAGAACAGGTAGTGACGACTTATCTGTAATTATTGAATCTGATTTATATATTGATTGCATTAAATTATGTTTACAAGAAAATCATTGCATGTTTAGGTAGCATTCCCATATAACTAAATAATTATGTCATAGAATTTTTCTTTGTGTATATATGAGTCCTGTCATGTGAAAACCTTGAGGTTTATACTTTGACAGTCTTTCTAAAGAGTGGTGCTATCTTTACAGCACACAACTTTTATTATAACATGTGCTGTAAAGGTTGTCTGTTATAGATAAACTAACTGCATAGATTCGGATCAAACTGCACTGCACAGATATGCAGGCTGATCTGGGTCGAAACTTGTTGGAAAACATTTACGTTTTCTCACGATCGGGCTCATGTATACTGCACATATTATAGTTTGCTTACTACATGGAACGTTGGAGACTTAGTGTAGAGCAGGAGAGTAGAATGAGTAGGGTATGTGGTTATCTCCCCTCTCTGTATTTACAGGGTTATCTCCCCTCTATGCCTTTTTAATGGAAGATAATTTCACATATGTTCTGATTAAAGTATTTTTGGACATTTACTTTCAATATTTACCTGTTTTGTATAATGCATTTTATTGCTAGAAAGAATTTCCTATTTCTCTTGTCATTCTGAGGTAAGTCTTTTTATTGCATAATCTAGCATGTCAGTTAAAAATGTCCAAATGATGTCGAAAAATATTGCTGTGAAATTATCTCCCTTGACTAAATAACATGTTCTGTTTATCTGTTCTTGACTAAAGGTTTTCTGTGACTATTAGAATCTGGCAATATACTGTTCATTATATTCAGGTATTTGACTTGGTTTGGGATTTCAGTTTCTTATAATTTATAAAGCAAAAATGAAAGAAAGAAAAAAGAGGCACTTGTACAATGTACATAGATCTAAGGAAGTGCTCCTACACTCTAAAAAAAGGAGGCTTGATCCTAGTCACAGAGAAGCTTTTAAAAACAGAAAAAAAGCTAATGATTTGTCTTACCTTTACCTTTTTAGTAACGTAAAAATGTCATGTCTTCATGACCTCTGGACAGATCCTTGTAACATAGGAAAATCTAAATCCCTAATCCAGTTTCAATCCTCCTTCATTACTCTCTTAAACTTTCAATATCTGTGAGATCACGTGTCGAGCAATCTACATCTATTTTAGTATGCTAGAACACTGAGCTTGGCCTGCACACAGAGCTTAATATAAAAAGACTTTTCATTTTGAGTCACCTGATTTGTCAGCAATTAATTAATTAATTATTTTGAGTATTTTTTATTGATGAATTATTATAGATATGTCCATCTGAACTATTATTTTAAAGATCGTTGAGTTTTAAAGTGGAGTGAAAAATGAAGCTGGCAAAAAAAAACAGGTGAATCAAACAGTTACATAAGTAAATTACAGCTTTCATGCACATGCACATCCTGTAACCCACTTGCTTTTAAGAGGTTCCAGAGTCCGACCCTTGTTTTGACATCAGGGCCTCCCACTAAAATTTGTCATCGTATAAAGACAGAGCCTATTTTGTGGTCATAAAAGATTTTCCAAATCAAACAAATTGGCAAAACAGTGGAAACACATTTCCTCAAATCCAGCAGAGGCCCTGTATGTCTAACTAAGTAATTCGACAAAGTACAAAATAAGTTAACCAGATTTGAATTCACTGCAGCTATCCAGCACACGTCACTAATACAGTACTGTAACATTATGCTAATCAGTTCAATTACACTGTTACACAATTTTAACAACTTTTCGGTGAGAAAATTAGCTTTTTTTGTTAAATTTTAGGAAAAGATAGTAATGTCCATTAATATTATACAGGTATCAAAACTGAAATACATGTAAACTATGTAACGAAAATGAATTTAACACACACTGCAGACACTATCATTCACTTGTTACATTTTATGTCTTCTTCATCAATGTGAAATCTTTGAAGATGATAACAATGTCAACACCAAATGACGTTAAAGTCAAAAATAACATCATGAAACAATGATTTGAAATCTTAGTAAGTTATGCATTATAGGGTATGTTAAATTTATTATGTGAATTTATTTTGATTTCTTGCAATGCATGCATCATCATGTCCTCTATCTATAGACAAGTCTTGGAGTAGATTACTGAACTGAACTATAGCCGTTATAATAGTTGAGAATATTGCTATCAGATAACTTTTGTTATGCATTGGAAACAGCTTATGTTCTGTTTTTATGACATCAGAAAACTGCAGCGAGCAATGAGGGTGGATTGTTTAGTACAGCTGTGGATGAGAAAATTTTAGAAGATGCCAAATTAAGACAGACTCAGAGCATCTTCCAGACAGAGAAATGGGGGATGGAAAAAACATCACAGCCTAGTATGAAAGAAATCATGGAGGAAACAACTGTAAAACAGTGAGTTAGGCAGTTTCTTGATTGAAAATAATGCCTGTTATGACTGTTAAAGCGAAATATATAAAAAGAATATTAACAGGTAGACTTTACAAGGTACAGTTCCAAGTATTTCTTTTACTTTATACATGTAATCTAAATCTAAACTAAGTCTTCACTTGTAGAATGATGTTTTACACCTATGCTGCTAATTGCAGGTGATTCTGCCCTTTTAAAACCAGTGCAGATCATGATCAGTACATGTAATTACAATGGTACAGTCTGATCATGGTCTTCACTGTTTGTCGGTTGGATCATTAAATTTTCAGTAGGCCCCCACCCTGCCCCATACGAGTAATTATTTTGTACTTTTAACTTTGAAAGTCCATTTTACAGAAAATTGGAAAAAAAATAATGGTTATTGTGAAGGCCTGTAAATTTATGGGCATTTAAAGTTTTGTGGATTTATAGTAAATAAATGATGATTTTTCATTGGGGTTTTAAACTTGAGGATTGACCACAATCAGTGCCTCAGGAACATTTATAGTTTCGAAGTATTCTCATCATATACCCCTTTTAATTCTATATGTACAATTTAATTTTCCCCCTTCTTTTTAATTCCCCCCCTTCAATTTTCCCCCTTCTTTTTAATTTTCCCCCTTCTTTTTCAGTTTTGAGAAAGCAATGCAGATGAAGGAGTCAGGCAATTATCAAGGAGTGATATTACATATAAATAAAGCAATGGGAATTCGAAGTGATGATGTTCAATTCTACGTGGAGCGTGCAGAAGCCTACCTCAGACTGTGTGACTTCCAGTCTGCCATTCTGAACTATAAAAAAGCATGTTTATTAGACCCTTCCAATGAACAGTTTTATAATAGACTGTCTTTTCTGTACTATTTCCAAGGACAATCGTTATTCGATCAGAGATTATACCCAGAAGCCTTAGAGGCATTTTCTCGTGCGGCTGAAATGAGACCAGATAACATAGGATACCATATAAGAAGGTAACGTATAATATGGTTAACTTAAAATATAGTATCACAAAATTTAGTCTCACTCACGTAAAGAAGAGAAAATGTGGCATGTTTTGATTTCAGCTTTGATATTTGTTAAGGCAGTATTTACATTTAGCGTCTACCTGTGTACCCATTCTGTGAAAATACTGGTGTTGGGAATGCTTTTCTGTGTCTGAATTGGTCTGTAGATTTTATTTTTTAACCGTTAGAGCCCATTTTGTTTTGATCAAGTTCATCAACTAATAAACAAGAGGGCCATGATGGCCCTATATCGCTCACCTGACTACCATTGGCTATAATACAAGGGCTCATGATTCTAACATAAATCGTAGAGGTCCACTACACAATGCTAAGTAACATTCCAAATATCTATTCTCTGCCTGTCGGCCTTCTTATATTTGTAAGTTTTCCCTATATAAGCCTATGCGGAATCAAGTCACCTCCCCCCCCTACCCCCCCTTCCCGGGAAGGGTCAATTTTGACCTGGGGGTCATGATTGCATGATTGGAACAATCTTGATAGAAGTCCAATAGGCATTTTTACATACCAAATATCTAATCTCTAGGCCTTGTGGCTTCGGAGAAGAAGATTTTTAAAGTTTTTCCTATATAAGCCCATGCAAAACCAAGTAACCCCCCAGGCGGGATCTCTTGGGCCCAAGGGTCATGATTTGAACAATCTTGCTACAGGTCCACTAGCAAATGCTACGTGCCAAATATCTAAGCTCTAGGCCTTGTGGTTTCAGAGAAGAAGATTTTTAAAGTTTTTCCTATATAAGCCTATGTAAAACTAAGTGACTCCCCCTACAGGGTCAATTTTGACCCCGGGGTCACAATTTGAACAATCTTGGCAGAGGTCCACTAGATAATGCTACATATCAAATATCTAAGCTCTAGGCCTTGTGGTTTCAGAGAAGAAGATTTTTAAAGTTTTTCCTATATAAAGCCTATGCAAAACTAAGTGACCACCCGCGCAGGGTCAATTTTGACCCGGGGGTCATAATTTGAAGAATCTTGGTATAGGTCCACTAGACAATGCTACATGCCAAATATCTAAGCTCTAGGCCTTGTGGTTTCAGACAAGAAGATTTTTAAAGTTTATCCTATTTGTTGCCATAGCAACCAGAGTTCTGCATGGAATGGAATTTTTTTAACAACTTTGATAGAGCTTCATGCAAGGAACATCCCTGCAAAGTTTCATCAACATTGGCCCAGTCAGGTTTCAGAGGAGATGTCATTTGAAGGAAATGGTGGACGGACGTAAGACGGATGCCGGACGGAATGCGATCCTAATAGCTCACTCTGGCACTTTGTGCCAGGTGAGCTAAAAACTGAAATAAAACTCACTAACATTTATACTGAACACAATCATCCCAGATTTTACTAGATGAAAATTTATTTTTTATAACCACAGTTGTTGCCCTTAGGAAAGCTTGTCCATCTCCAATTACCCCCCCCCCACCCTGCAGTATGAGACAAGGGGAGAGAATTATATCCCTGCAGTAGGGTCTGAATTCATACTGTTTACTTACCCATCACAAGCAAACTAAGTAACATTATGTAGCACTTGTAGCAATAGCTGTGTTACATTATGCTAACACTTCCTTCTCTTAAAAATTGACAGTAACTTTAAATTAAAAAAAAATGTCTCTTTTTACACAGTGGTGCCCATATACAAATCTCAGTTGGACAGACATGAAGACATATCGTATAATTATAATATTATATCATACTGATATGATCTATTATGAACTGACTCCAACTTAATGAATTATACAAGGATGGCATACATGTTTCTTTTGAAACATACAGGGCTTCCACTAAGTTTCAAATTAAGGAAGTCCTGACTCCAAGGCAACTGGATTTGGAAGTCCCTGTGAAAATTTTATGGAGTCCCCAGTACGCGAACCTATTGGACAGTGTGGGACATCATCATTTCATCATCATCAATCACCATCATCATCATCATCAAATACCTTACTTAATGTTAAAAAAATGAAAATGAAGAACCTGTCTGTAAAATAAACTTTCATTTTGACCAAAGATCTGAATTATTCAATGCATAAGATAACAGTTTAAGTACTTAATACAAACATTTACAAAGCAACATTATCATTATAATTTTTATTGTAGTTTATTTGGCCATATTCCTCTCCAAAATTAATATATATTTTTCACCATTTTTTTTACAAAAAAATCCCCTCAAAAAGTTGAAACAAATCTGTACTTTATTTAAGAGTTGGCCAAAACTGTTTAAAAACGTAAGTTTTCATAAATTCAAACACTTCAGAATTATTTCTTTCAACTATTTGATACCTTACATATGAAATAGTCGGCCGAATATCGCCGATTTTTCGTTTGTCACATATTTTCGCGACCCCGATTTTTGTTATTTTTTCAACGAAAACGGTGTTCAAAGGATTTAAAAAGAATGATAATTGGCAAAAGAATAATGTCATTAACATACTTGATAGATTTTGTTCTTTATTACATTTTACACTGTATATTTTATTCATTTTCTAAAAATTTCCCTCCGAAAAGGCCCCGCCACCTTTCCCCTCAGACTGGAAAAAACACTGTTTGATAACACATCTTTTCAACCTTAAAGTGTTTGGGGTTTTTTTTGGGGGGGGGATTCTGTGCTTTCAGTCTCCTCATTACGCTTTCGTTTGTTAGATTCGGCCCGCGCCGAAACGACGAAATGAAGCAAAGTACGTTAAACCATATCAGCAGACAAGCACAATTTGACGATTTTTTTTCAATCCATTTTAGACCAAAACCTGCATTTACTCATTTACTTGAACACCTGCATTACCGACGAGACATTAAAATCAAGTTCTAAAATCGCCGATTCACAGTTTCGAAAGGACGTCCATTTTCGGCAATAGAGTAGACAAAATTACCGCTAGATGTTGGGAATTTCAAACAACACCGTGTCATATTAATTGTTTACACTTGCCGGTAATTGAAGTAAAATCATGCCGTCACAAGATGTTGTTAATTGGCCCTAATTATCGCATCATTTCAAAATAACCTGACAAACACGGCATCTGTCAATCATAGCCCACGATAATTGCTGGGGGCGGAGTTTACGTCGTTCCAGAGCGAATCGAATACTGCCGATTGTGAGCGCATAGCGTGACTAATTACGCGTGGGCGGTCCCGAATTAGAGAAAATGTTTCATTTTAATTTTGTTTGGACGCTATGGGTCGGCGATTTTGTCGTCCTCGGAAATTTAAGGAAGTCAAGCGTACGCCGGGGGTCTTGTGTATTGGCGTACTGGTCCAATTTTATGGCGTATTTTACGGCCGGACGCCGCTTAACGGAAGCCCTGAACATATCCAAATTAAGTTTTATATCTACTAAAGTATCATAAATTGTATTTCAAAGTTTTTTAAATGTAAATTTTAACTAGCAGGGTTTAATATGACAGAAGGTTTGGAAATAAAATCCAGAGGTTACTCAACCAACAGGTTGGCATATTATTTTCTTTCAAGTTAGGATAAATAGAAATAATGTAGAGTGTGCTTCCTTTAACTCACATGTTGAGCTTTTAGGACCATAGGCCCAGTAGGAGGGATCTTTTCCCCGAAGTAGACTTAATCATAAAAGAAAAACTTAGAAAATGTTTCTGTCTGACCACAGAAATTAAATTTCAAATAGATGTTTTTCAAGACAGTGGCCCCTCTACCAAGATTTTGTCTTGAGCTTTCTATTCACCAGCAAATATGGTTTCCAGAAGATGACTTGCTTCTCTATAATTATATGCATTAATTTATCTATCGAGTAATAGTACATGTATAAAGAACCTTTTAAAGGTTCTCTGACAGAAATATTTGGTCAGATTCTGAAATTGTTTCATAAGAATGATTATTATATGGTGCTCTACCAAGATCAATCAGCAGATGGTGATTTGTTAAAAACTATTGCCACCATAATCCACAGCTACAAAGATCAATGGTTAATACTGTTTCATTTTGTTTACAGTATAACATGTCTGGCAGCTTTACAGCGGCACGGAGAATGTCTTGCCTTGGTGAACAAACGTCTCGAGACAGACAAAGATAACGCTGATCTCTATGTGATGAGGGCTAGACTTCATGAAATGTTCAGAAATGTACGTTTATATGCATTATTTTCTGATTTCACTCATTTCTTTTATTAATATATAATATTATTTACATTTCTATTGCATTTTGTACATGTAAAGTCTAATAGACTTATAAGAGACAATACTACGCATATTTGCTTGAGTTACAGTATCAGAAATTGTCGTTAGTCATTTTGAGTTTTCTAAATACAAAAATGTACATGAACATATTTTTAAGAAATGATACCCATTCAGGCCTTGTTTATCAACTGTTAAACAACAGGCTAGAGTTCAGATGCACAGAAGCAAGCTGTGAAGGTTAATTGTTGTTTATTGCAGAATTTCTTTGCACACGTGTAACTCACTGATCACTTGAGCCATATTAGAATTACAGAAACAAAGCAGTTTTCCTGTGTCAGTGTCCTTCTGTTTTAGTGACCCTAATACTACCTTGAGCGTATAAGCTTTGAAAGCAATACACATATATGAACTTTTGCAGCATTATTTCTCGCTCTTAACTGTAGGGACTTTGTGTAACAATGCAGGGCCTCTTCATATCTATTCTCCTGTTCAAGACACTGTCCTAGTAAATTCAGAACTGTTTCAGGATGTCCAAGGTTCTTCTCTCTTGCATTTACCTCCTTAAGATTATTCAGTGCTTGCTGTTGATCGTCAAATCTCCTTAAGTAGCCATATGTCTTGTACTGCAGAAAACAAAGGTAAGGAAGGGAATCAATGACGGCCCAGTCCATCCAGTTGTTTCCTTCACATCTCTGTCCAAGGTCCTCTTCAGTTGACCTAAACATTTCGTATTGCAATTCGAATGGGACCAAGTTTATTTCATGTCGCAAGAATCGTACACAGAAAGCATTAACATGTCTGACAGCTTCCTCATTGTAATGATTCGAGACGATGCAGAAATTTCTTTTCATTGTTGGAGCTGGGTAGTTATAGCAACTGCAGACTGTCTCAACAGCTTCTGTGTAATATCTGTGTTCAACATCTGCAAGAATGGCCGCTGTTCTTTCCATATCTCTGGTACTGTAGAATATAGTAGCGAGCTTAAGTCTGCTGGATGCCACATCTGAGTACAGTCCTACTGAAATCCAGGCAAGTGCTTCAGGAGAAACAGCATTGTTATGTTGAATATTGTATGATGCTGTAAGAGATCCTAGGAATGTACAGTACAGAGGTGTAAGAAGCATGCATGCTGCTTTCTCGAACATGTTGCCATCTCTATAGTGTTTGTCTAAGCCTGACACTGTCTTAAACAGAAATTGTAAGATTTCATCTAAACTGTCATTTGCTGTTTCAACTAAACCCTTCTTTAGCAAACTGTCAGACAGTAAAGCTGTATTATGTAACAGAGTCCCTGCAATTAACAAGTTGTTCTCACTTCTGGAGGCCTGGATGATGTTATGTTGTACTTCATGTACATTTATTATGCTCAGTTTCATTTGAAGTTTTAATCAAAGGTTGTCAATCTGAATACCAAGAAGTGGGGTTAAACTGTTTTTTACCAAGTTTGACAACTTTCTGCCTAAAAGTTTCCTTGCACCAGTAGAAAACTTTCCTGCTATCAGATTGTTTCCCCTGATAAAGAAATGAGGACAGTTTCCTGCAATGATACATTTCTGAAGCACATATAAACAGTATGTGAGGCGATTCAAAATGTTACATTCCTTCCATATATTTGTCTGTGTACGTTGTATGCAGTGAAAGAGAATTGTTTTACATACATAACTTGAAATGTTACTTTCGTCATCACAATTTATGTATGTTTTCATTAGCATCTTCAGCAATACATAGCATCTTATTTGAGTTATATTTAGATTAAACATCAAACATCTCTCTGCTAGAGATGTTGATATTCTCCATTCAAATTCATGATTTTCACTAACCTTGCTTCCTACTGGAACCACAAAACATTTGCTGCTTTTTACAAATCTTTTCATTTTTGCCGTTGGCCAGTTTCGGGGCTCGTGTTCATTAAGCCATGCTTTAGCTGACCTTGGCCATGAAGTAAAAGGATAAGCAATCACCATGTCTTGGGCAACCATTCCTTGTTGGAAGGGTATAGATATTGAAGGCCCTTGTCGTTGCTCCCCTTCAAACAGAAGAGAGTCAATGACTGTGTTTTTAAAAATTATCCGTCCATGTGTGTCACTTACACAGAAGTTTTCATATTCCAAAATGTCGGGGAGTGGTACGTCTGGTCGCAGCTTCTGAAGCAGACAATATCCGGGCGGAGTTTTCTCATCCTGGATCATCATCATATTGGACTTGCCTGGAATCCACTCCATCCAGTCCTGTATCACATTGTTTCTATCTGAACAGTACAGTAGATCGTTGTCAGAGTGAAGTCCTACTGTTGTTGAGCCTTCGGACTGACTTCCAAACTGGTATATAGTGTCAAGGTTACCTTCTGTAGATCTTTCTTTAACTGTACCAATTGTCTCATAGAGTAGTTTTGCTCTTCTTCTTTTGAGCACCATCCTGTGATTGACACCAATGTCATCCAGAACTTCTGACAGTTTCTCAGACATGTAATGGTGATAGCCGGGAACACAAAACATCCTGATATCTAAACAAATGATAAGTCTGATATTAGAGCTGTACGTGTACATATAAATTTAGCACTATAGAAAATTTAATTAGAATTTTTTTCCATAAATGTATTTCAGGAGGTTCAGACTTGTATTTAAAACAGATTATCACATTGCATAATTATATTGGATTTTTTTAAAATTAGTGGATACATGTATGTACACTTCTGTAATATACAGTGAGTAATTCATATTAATTTTCACAAACATTTTTTTTTGTTTAGAACAAGTGGTGTGAAATACTTACCTTGAAACAATATTTATGAATTTCAAAGTGTTTATTTAGAGTTTATTTTTTTCTTCTTTTTATTAACAATTGCTAAAATAGTTCTTTATTGCCTAGAACTTTTGTAAACCTGAAGTCCAGAAAAAGAAAAAGCACCATAAAGCTATCAAGTAAAAATATATTATTGAAGATTTTGAAATGTGTTCATGAATACCTGTGAACACACCAGTAAACCCGACAAAGCGGGAGCAACTGGATAAAGCTGGGGCGACTGACAAAAAAGAGAATCATTTTATTGTAATGGTTAATATTTCCCTTTTTTTCTTGGTATAATATTGTATCTATCTAACAAGTAATTAAAGGGTGATGATTTATGCACCAAAAGGTCTTTTTAGATTAAAATTTGGTGAAGTATTACCTTAGAAGTCACCTGTTTAAAATTGTTAAAACCTGGCTTATAAGTCCATATTTGCTGAAATAATGATGTACCAACCCATATTTCTAACTAATCTGATAAAATGTTGTATTAACTTTGACAGCATCACCAACTTTGACAGCATCACCAAAACGTCGTTCTAGGGTTGCAATTTGGAGAGATTCAGTTGCGGGAGATTTTAACACGTGCATGCACTTTAAGCTAATAAAGTCCCAAATGCATTGAAAAACTGCTTTAAACATCTGAATTAAATCATAGCATTTTTAGCTCGACTTTTCGAAGAAAAGGGGAGCTATCCTACTCGCCCAGGTGTTGGCGTTGATAGGTGTCACACCTTGGTTAAGTTTTTCGTACCACCCCACCTAATTTCAAAAGTATTAGAGGTATGGCTTTGAAACTTACCTGCATAATACTTGTTTACCATCATAACCTCCATCTACAGACAAGAGTACATAACTCTGTCAAGGTTTTTGACAGAATTATGGCCCTTTTTTGACTTAGAAAGTGTATTGAGCTTGGTTAAGTTTTTCGTACCACCTCACTTTATTTCAAAACCATTGGAGGTATTGCTTTGAAACTAACCATACTTGTTTACCATCATGACCTACATCAACAGACAAGAGTACATAACTCTGTCAAGGTTTTTGACAGAATTATGCCCCTTTTTTACTTAGAAAAATACATTGAATATGGGTAAAATCCACTTATTCCCTTAACCCTTTGAGATATTGCTTTGAAACTTTGAATGCTTGTTTACATCATTACCTCATCTGTAGGCAAGAAAAGGTTACTCTGTCAGGGATTTGTTTTAAAAATTAAGGCCCTTTATCGACTTAGAATCTTGGTTAAGTTTTTCGTACCAGCCCACTTTTTGACTAAACTGTTTGAGATATTAATTTGAAAGTTGGAATACTTGTAAACCATCATGATGCAAAAACATGGGCCGGAGAAGGTAATTCTGTCAAGGATTTTGTTTGAATTATGGCCTTTTTTGACTTAGAAGCTCAGTTAAAATTTTCATTCTTGTCCACTTGTTGACTTAACCATATGAGATATTACTTTGGAAGTTGGAGTACTTATGTACCATCATGAGACCTATCTTGTAGCAAGAGAAGATCACTCTGTGAAAATGTTTCTTGATTAATTTTGTACTTCCTAGTTAAAGTCTTGTGTGCCCTTAACTGTCAAAGTTTTGTTTTATTGGCAAGCACTAAAAAAGTCGAGCAAAAAAGTCCTACTGACAGCTCTTGTTATACCTGTTGGTCTAGATGAAATGTTGCTTTTATAGAGTTGATATTACTGGGAGTAAATGCTGCGTTTATGTTGTGTGTTGTCATTCCTCATTGTTTGAGGATTCATCCTTCTGTATGTACTAAAAAGTCGAGCGCGCTGTCCTACTGACAGCTCTTGTTAAATCTACTTTCAATTTCTGTTCACAATATAATTATCTTGAAAGTGAAAGTATGATTTAAAAATATGCATATAGAAATAAAAATAGATTTAAAATATTAGCTTGATAATCATAAAATTCTTATATAATTGTGAATAGAACATTAATATTGATTTAGAAACTCGATCAGCAGCCATTAGGTAATAGTTTAACTTGATCTAATTTTCAAGCCTTGTTGTGTACCTTTTGTCTGATCTGCTTACATCCTGTGATTAATTTGTTTTATGGACTAGGATTTACCACTCTGCCTACTTAGCCATAATTCATGAGTAATGACCCCTAATGGGTACAACCACCAATTAACAAGTATAATCCACATCATAAAATGTATGAAAAACTGACACACACAAATTAAATGCAATTAACAACAACAGGTTACACATGGAAGCAAACTGGTATACTATTTAGCAGAGGATATTGATAAATCAGTCTGTACAAATGGGAAAACCAGTCAATATAAGTATGTTTACAGTCTAGGTTAAAAATCAATTTGATCATTATTGCTAAAGTTTATATTTACCGTAGAATTGCATCTCCTGGCAGGAGATTATTTTTCTCTTTGAATTCCGATAATATACTGCAAGACATGGTAGGGTTCACAGGTATGATTGTGTTACAAGCCTGATAGATACCTGCATGTCTTATTTGGGTCACAGTTTTACTTCCTGAATACTTTATAATTCTTTGAAATTGGCCTCTGTAGTCAATCTATCCAATAGCAAGCTTATAGTTTTGTCCTTCTTGAATAAAACAAAAATATGAATATAATTCTTGCAATAAACATCGTATCTGCTTTATAAAAGAAACTTACCTTTACCTATCGAACAACAATCTGATTTCTGTCATGAAGTTGTGACATGTTTATGATTTGGATGTTAAGTTAACCATATTAAACCATTGAATCAGATATAAATTACATTTAATGCTTCAGTGCATGGTGTTGATGTATAAATTGAAAATCATTTTGTATACATACAAGTATACTTGTGTAGGTTAAAGTATTAGATAACTGATGAAACAGCTAGTTCATTCTACATAATCAAAATAAATATGAGAGTTCTATATACTTAACATTGCAGAAATTAACGTGTCTGTGTGACGCAGAAGTGTGCTTAGATTGTGTGTCTTTTAATTAGTTGTCATCGTTACTTCATCCAAGCTGACCTGTTTGTGCATCATTAGCTAGGCTTACAGAGAAAGCATGTGCCATGTGATCACAGTAAACTTGAATTTTTATTGGAGTCAAAGCTGTAAATTCGGTTGTACAGTCAAACTTGTCTTAAGCAGCCAGTCATAGGATACATGAAAAGGTGCACTTGATATGAAGTGACCAATGGGGATACAATCAGTATTGGCTGTTAAAGGCAGTTGGCTGTTTACTCTAGATTACCATTAACACAACTGGTTCTACTGTACTATATAATATAATATAATCAGCATTCAATTTAATGTTTCAACATAACTTGGAAAAATCATATATGCAAAACATGTTATTGTATGTACAGTAGCATATAAAATGTGTAATGGAAAAAGTAACCTCTCAGTTATGATCAGAAATTGATTGTTGGAGTATCCCTGTAGATGTAGATGTAAAAATTAATTTAACTGGCAAACCTGTATGAACTGACATAGTGGTCTCAAACTGTGCCAGAGTTTCACTGTATTTATTTCCTCCCATTTCAGACTACCTTATGCTACTATGATGTTAAGGATGCACTAGGCTTACAGGAGGACCACCCGGAGGCTGGTCGTATGATGGACAAGTTACAGAAAGTTGCCACAGAGAACAAACGACAAGCTATGCAGCTGAACCTGATGGGTAAACATCGAGAAGCCCTGCAGAAAATATCCATAGCTATAGAAACAGACCCTGCAATAGCGGACTTCCATGTTCTAAGGTTTGTTCGTGCATTTGAATTGGCTAATATTGAAATGATGTTAGTTTAAAGCCTCATGATCACTTTGAAATTTGCTTGGATAGAATAATGAATTCATTGATAGAATGACTATAGAAATGTGTTCTATTTGTTCTAAAACAATATTGGCGTATGCCTGTCTTTCCGATTCATAGCATTTCTTCACAATTAAGTGTTGTTAGAAAGCATTTATTTTGACTGTATCATTGACAAAAACACTGCACTATATTTATGACAAGTACTTTCAATGTAAAAAGCAGTGTAAGCAGAGTCAGTGACTACCACTTATCACAAAGGTGCTCTGAACACTGCCAAAGTAAATAAAGGAACTGGGCTGCATGCAGTGTATACTATATTCCAGCTGTGGATAAGAACTGAGTGTGTACATTTTCTAGGTAAGCAGAAAAAGAACAGAACATTTTTAGCAAATTACCACTGTTGTATATTTTCAGAGGTGCTTTACACAGAAAGTTAGGTGACTACAACGCTGCAATAGATGACTTCCTGTTGGCGCTTGACAAGTGTGATCATAATGAGGAGAGTCCAGTGTATTTTGAATCACAGAGACAATTGTTACTTACATATAATGACTTTTCTGTGGAATGTTTCACTAAGGGCTTCTTTGATGAGGCCATTATATTGCTGAATAAAGCAATAAAGGGTGAAAAAAGGGAGAAGGGATTGTACGTCAACAGAGGGGGTATGTACTTTATGATATAGATTAATTTCCTGGGATCAATTTGTTAAGATATAATTATAAAGTTTTCATTTGTTTTGAATTTGTGTAAAATGTAAGTCATGGAGTAACTTTGAAGTATTTTAGAAAGAATAGATTTGATCCTTAAATTTTGCATTAAATTTAGTTTCTAGCAATATCAGACTTCCATATGTGCTTTGGTTTGTTATTGCATTTATGACGACCTTTCTGTTCGGTCACCAAGCTAGGATATGGATTTCATAGGTATAACATCTTGCATGTAGATTGTAATTTTTGGTTGATACACCACATTCAAATACACTAACTAATATAGTTGTAAGTTGTTGTTGTTATGTTCCACTCATATCTATCGTTTTGTAAAGCTGTATACATTTGTAGTTTTTAAAGTTTCAATTTTCTACTGTACTAAATATTAATGTAAACAATGGCGAGTCTCCATAGAAAAAATAAAAATCAGCATATTTAATTTAACAAAATGACGCGATTGTTTAAAAAAACGCACAAAATTCCCGAGAGTGACTTTTTTGTAGATCACAAAACAGGTGAAATCTATACAAAAACCTCTGAAGTTCTTTCAGTTCAGGTCAAAGTTGGGGGTCTAAAGTGGAATGGAACAGACTTTAATGGCGTATGCATGCAATTGTATCAAATGAAGAATTTAGTAACAAGATGTGTATTATTTTCTGAAATACAGTAATGAATGTTTTCAGACTGTTTCTTCCGACAAGAGGAGTATAACTTTGCCATGCAGGATTACGAACAGGCCTTGGAACTTGATGCGAATGACGAGACAATCAAGTCTCGTATCTCAGTCATTCATAATGAGTTTGGTGTAGCGGCGTACCAAGAAAAACGGTTTGCGGTAAGCTGGCTTTTGATTTTTGTAAAGCAGAATCTCTACCCGTCTTGTTTTTGTCTGTCACAGAGAGTTTCTGTTTGTATTATTCATTCTGAATATCCAAGTTCTCATGGTGTTCAACTCTGACTCAATTTGTATGCAATCCTCACAAGACTTGCTGTAATGTCACAAATACATCTCCTAAGGACTGGACAAATATATAGAAATGTAGACAAGGTATTTGTAATTATTCATTCAAGCATGAATTTCAATATATAATAGATAACATGTATACTTCTGGTGACCACTGTGACTGTCATACTTGAGTCTGAATTTCATGATTAGGCCTGCCAGTAGAAAAGTTACCAAAAACTTGAAATATCTGTGCCATTCAGTTAGGAGAACAAATACAAAATTTAATGATAAATTAAAGTTTAGATAATTAATTTAAAAGTAGATGAGCTTCGTAGATGAAAAGCTTTGTGGTAAAATATACATTTATCATTTATTTCACTGTTGGTCTTGATGAAATGTTGCCTTTATAGAGTTGATATTAGAGTTGCAATGTATATGTTGTATGCTGTCATTCCTCATTAATTGAGGATTCATCTGTCTGTATGTACATGTAGGTCTAGTTGTTTGTGGTTGATAGTTTTTAGCGATTATTATTTTATGTTTCACAATTATACAGGAGGCAGAGAGCAGGTTTACAGAAGCACTAGAATATCATCCTAAAGTAGGCCAGTACTATATCTCCCGGGCCAGGGCAAGATATATGTTAGAGGTATAGTACATTTAATGTACTCATAAATTTAAATATTTGTATTTAGCTGTAACTGTGTATATTGCAAAGCACAGGCCCATGGTTGTATAAAATGTATAGAAGTATAAATTTTACCAAAAGAAATAGTTCAAAAATGAAATACATTGCATTGTAAAATAAGAATATGAACCATATACATGTAGATCCTGATTGCACCATGGCTGTGCTGGTTTGTTAGGAAGTCATTAACAGTCAAACTGAGGGCTTTGTCCATCACTCACCAATGTCACTGAATGCAGTAAAAACATGCCTTTTGCAACTGTTAAAATGTTTCTGTTTCGGCAACAAAAATGTTTAAAAGAAAAAACACTTATTCTCAAGCATATCTGCCAACACATGTGCCAACTGTTAACTAAGCCAGAGAGTACCCGGAAACCTGTCTTAAGCAGCTAGCCAAGGGAAGCTTCAAAAGTGGCTACATAAAGCAGGCAGATGCTCAGTATCAAATGGGCAGTGGGGATACATTGTTTGTAATGGTTACTGATGGCATATGGCTGCTGAATTATGGTGACCATCAGGTTCAACTGTATTTCAAATATTTCAGAATATGACAGGAGCCAGAGGAGATTTACTGATGGGACTTTTACTGGATCCAAACAATGAAGATGTGATCTCAATCTTATCTCGACTGTTTCCCGGCAAGTCTGTGGGAGATGTATTAAGCAGCCGGGCTGCGGAGAGTGCCAAAATAGCCATCAGGAATATATTTGATCCTCCTAAGGCATTGATGCCCAAGGATGAGGATGAAGAAGAATCCGTCGTTAGGTTTGTTGTCTTCTTAGTCAGTCACCATCTGATTGTCGAAAGAGCGGCTATTGTAAATTCAGTGATTTTTTGGTTACGAAATTTTTGCGATTTGCAAGCAGACAGATTTACTTGCAAATTTTAATTTGCTGAAGTAGAATTCTGTAACAGTAAATCTTCGTGAAATTAATTTTTCGCAAGATTTTTTAATCTTAAGTGGAGTAGGAAATTTGCGAAAATAGCGACAATTAAATCAACGTGAATATTTCCTTGTTTACAGTATGTGTTTATTTGTCTTTGCATTATTATTTTTTACCAGAAGCTATTTCAAAAGACATACATGACATGTCTCCTGATTTTTTCCCAGGAGACTCCTAGTTTTTGTGATGCCAACTTTAGTTAAAATCAGTCAAATCTCTTGGAAAATACTGGAATTTTAGACGTTTTTTTTTTTTAATTTTGTTCTTTGTTTTCACTTATCTCCTGATCTCCATATTCTGTAAAGTAAAAACTGCGGGAAAATGTGTCTAGAAAACTTGGCATGTGTATCAGAAGTACAGAAATTTATGTGCAAAGATAACAGAGAAAGTCTTTCCTGGAAACAAGTGATGCTGTGCACAGTTTTTTTTTCATGTTTGTTGAAATTATTCATTTGTTTGCATTTAGTTTGCTAAAATTCAGTAAAATATGTGTGCTGTGAATTCAGTGAATGTGCATTTAATTTGCTAAAATTCAATAAGATATGTGTGCTGTAAATTCAGTGAATGAATGTTCAATTTGCTAAAATTCAGTAAAATATGATATGCTGTGAATTCTGAATCAGTGAATGTGCGTTTAATTTGCTATAATTCAGTAAAATAGGATATGCTGCGTTTAATTTGCTAAAATTCACTAAAATATGATATGCTGTAAATTCAGTGAATGTGCGTTTAATTTGCTAAAATTCAATAAGATATGTGTGCAAATTCAGTGAATGAATGTTCAATTTGCTAAAATTCAGTAAAATATGATATGCTGTAAATTCAGTGAATGTGCGTTTAATTTGCTAAAATTCAATAAAATATTGTGTGCTGTAAATTCAGTGAATGTGTTTTTTATATATTTTGATTCTTACTTGTATCTTTATTTAGCAGTAGTCACTTATTATCATGATATTACAGTGAAAGTCCTGAGGAGACAGAAGACAGGAAGTCTGATGTAGAAAGTCAGTCTGGTTCCACAGGTGCTACGAGTGAAGATTCAGAACCAATGTGGAAGCCAGGAACCATCTCTGACTTTAAGATAATGATGAATGAACAGGAGTTCAACATCAAGTTGGTTGAAATAAAACAAGATGTAAGTTTGCAATTGTTTTTTATTTTCTTGGACGTAATTCAGTGCTTGTACTGTGTTTATACAGCTAGTGTATAAATCATAATTATATTTGAAATGTCTCAACGAGAATATGTGTCACACTAACTGTTCAGTGTACATGTATATGCATGCTTTCTGTCATCAATGCATCTGACCTTTATCGTACGGACTGTATCTTTATCATAGTTACATGAGGATTTGAAATACCTTGACACAGATGTTATGTGAGGAAATGAGAAGTTGGCTCAAACATCAACTTTAAGGTCTATAACAAAGGTCAAGTACACATAGAACTGTTGCATGTTATGTTTCAGCAGTTTCAAACATTTTGTTTCTATGTAAATATAAGTTTTTTTCCAGTAATATAAGTTTTTTCCCAGTAATATAAGTGTTTTTCCAGTAATATAAGTGTTTTTCAATCCCAGTGATTAAGCACCACTGATTATACAGTTTTGATCACATTGATAGTACTGAACTCTACTTTCTTTTCAGGTAAATTCTAAAGTGAAATCAGCATTAATTGATAGGAAGTCATTGAAATATGGGGGACCTAGAATGATGCCACTACCTCCGCCACAACCAAAGCCCCAGTACGGGGGCAGAGGTGTGAGGCGTGAGCGTATGATTACACCACCGGGATCAAAAAAGAAAAGTACAAACTGGCGAACTTTTAGCAGTGGCATAGGGCTAGGTGGAAATTAAGTGTTACAAATAAATAACTCTGTGAGTGCAATGTTTATCAGAACATGCATTTAGAATGAAGTTAATCTCAAAATAAAGCAAACATCTCATTTCATTTTATTCCAGAAGTTTTAATTTGAATGATGCCAAAGAATATGGATATTAACTGTGAATTACCTTTGAACCTGTTTTAGAGGTCACATCCATTACACATGTAAGCAGCCACCTTACTTAAGCAGCAAATAGTGATGAAACCTGATTGGCCATTTTCATTTGAAAAATGACAGATATATTTTCGGCAAACGCATGCCTTTAATGCCTCCTTTTGATGCATTCTTTGACTGGTTTTTTAAGACAGGCTGTTCTGTTTTAACAGACTAAAATCCAATTATTTTCAGTAGAGTGAAAAACAGTATTAACTCTGTGATTGGTCACCTCTATACAACAACAACCTCCTGAGAATAGCTGCTATTTTAGTTAGTTTACTCTGTTGGGTAAATAAATTACAAGCCTGGTATTTTGTTTAATTAGGACTGTTTGCACGGTTCATTGCACAGCATCACAACAATTTCTAAGACATGCAAATAGTCAAACTGGACATACTGTCAGCCTAATATAGGGGAATTAGGGGCTATTGTGATGTACAAATGGGGCGTTATATTCAAATCTCATTTACATGTGCTCTTTTAACACTGTGATCCAATTTTCAATTTGTTCACTCCAACTTTTTATGAAGTTTCAGAGCAATATTAAGTAGGGAATACCTTACAGATACCTTTCTTCCTTCTATCATTTACATTATGTTCTTCCATATAATTGCCACCAATTAGATTTTACCATTTTGAAAGTATTGAGAAATATTTTTCTTATTTTTGTTAAAAACCATTTACTAATGCATTACTGAATACGAGACTGCTGAGAAACTGTGATACATTATATTGCTGATACTGCCATTGCTGATTTTAATTCATGTTTGAAATTGTTACTGTCCATCACAGTAATACTTTGTTTATGGCCAAGGTGACAGCCGTTTTGCCATTGCTTTTGGGTGAGGTGGTGATGGCATTTGGGCCATTGTTTTTTAGCTAGGTGACGGCTGTTAGGCCATTGTTTTTGACCTAGGTGATGGCTGTTAGGCTATCGTTTTTGACCTAGGTGACGGCTGTTAGGCCATTGTTTTTGGCCAACATACTATGTTCATGATCTCTCTCATGATCTGTAATGATGTTATCTCACACTATGTAACAAGTTGTAAACACCTTGTTCATAATGATTTTACATTCATAAATGGTTAATTGTGTGTTGTTATAATTCACTAGGAAAGTTTGCACACTCTTGAGAAATAAGATTGTTGTTGTTGTTGATTATTAATGAATAACAATTGTCAACATTGGTTAAGACGTTAGTTAAAGCAATGTTACCTTTCAAAGTGACCATCACAATTAAAAAAGCAACATATAGCACTGATTTAAAATCTTAAAAAAGAAATCTTATCAAAGGTAGAACTAAAATTATATGAAATTTGTTTGACAGTCTTATTTCTATTGAACATACATGTAGTTCAATATACATGTACAATTTAGTTAAAATCTTATTGACGTCCTGAGTCAAAAATTAATAATCCACCTATTCTGTAAGGTTCATTCTCATTTCTATGTGCTAATAAGAATAATAGCATCGTTAAATTTAGTATTTAGTATTTTATATGATAATTATAGTATGGCTAATTTGAAGGCTGACATAACTTTAATATTTTTCAGATGATTTACTGAAGTGCTCTTTTATTCACAAAATGTTGATTTGATATTTGATATATCCAAGTTATGGCCAGTGTGGGTGTAAAGAAGGTACTTCTGATGTTACAGGTTTCCCATAAACAATTTCAGTCTCTTTTATATAACTTGCCTTTAACAGTTTCTGAAGTGCCATGGAAACTTATGTAACTAGATAGATAACTGCTTTATAGAGGTGTCTTTTCCCAGTTAGTGAAACTGTTATCACAATTCAAGTTACAGAATACAATGTATCAGTGTTTTTATGTTTAAAATTTGGTAAAAAGTTTTAAAATGGATCAGGAAATTAACTTATTTGTTGTAATACAGATTTCATACATTGATTCAAAACAATACCTTTAAAGCATGGAAATGTACTTGCCTGAATCAGTCAAAATGGAGAAATTTCTTCAGATTTCTGTATTATTTAAGTTATGCTATGACAATTAATGTATGAGCGAATAAGTTTGAGTATCTCAATGTCCTACATTATCTTTATTGTAAGGTACTTTGACCACTACAGTACTAATGCATTTTCTAGTCTTAAAACCCTTCCATGTTAGCTTTATAATTATGTTCATGTTTTAGACATTGGTCTTAGTTGATTAACTTAGACAGCCACGGTCAGTTATATATACATCATGTTTATGTATGTCAGTTCCTGAGACAAGCATAATATATAAACTCTGTCTAAATATGGACTGGTTCTTATCCTGCAGTATCTGTTTGTTCATGCAGGCAGTATCGTGTAAAGTGTGTATGTGGCACTTGTTTGTTTCAGGTAATTGTCCCATGTGTCACATAAATGTCCCAGTGTCACATAATTGTCTGAGTGTCACATAATTGTCTGAGTGTCACATAATCCTCTGAATATATGTTGGATTTTAAATTGCTTAAATTATCTGTGCAAATCAATGTCTTTAAAAATGTTTGAGTGAATTTAATCTGTTAAGGCCGAACAGTTTTGTATCAGAAGTGCTTAATTGGGTCTTACTTGCTTTCTGACCAAATCACCTAAATATCACCAAAAATTATTACCCTTTGATTATTATAAATTAGCCTAGGTCAATCTCATAAAATTAATGTCTTTGTTAGATGGAGCCTTGAAAAATAACACTTTGTACAAATAAGTATTCACATACAGGTTTGTGTTCCATAATGGAGATTGCACCGATTTCCTTCATGGTCCATAAGCTCAGCTTTGTCATCTTCAAATTTTAAAAAGATGAAATAGTATTATACCAAAAAGCCAGACACTTTTATGCACACAGGAACACAGTTTCTTCTACTTTGCTGGTAACTGTTCACACCCACTGTAAATTTATTGATGATTTTGAAGGCATCACTGTGATATTTGTTCTGAATTTTACTGTCAAATAAATATGTTAACATGTTTTGTCATTTGTTATATAATTTAATGAGAATTACCTTATTTGGGGTATGATCCATCTTTGAATCAAAGCACTGAAGGTACTGATAGGGAAGACTGTTTTTGTATGGTCACAGGCTTTCAAGTAGTGCTGAATATAAAGGTACATCTACTTGTATCGCAAAAGAACATGTACCTGATAGAAAGCAGGTAACCTTATGTTGAAGAAGTTTATGTTTGGTCATTAATATGGTATATATCTTTCTGAAACATGTACTATATCTTTCTGGACATGGTTATAGAACGAAAAGAATTAGGTGTATAAATATATATTAGAATGAAAGGTATAAAAAGATTGAGACAAGATACTGTTTATGTTATTTGCACATAACCCATTGGAAAGAATCAAAATTGAGAGCAGCAATTAATAATAATTTCTAGTTAATGTAAACAAGTATACAGTTATACATAGATATTATGTCCCATGTATGAAATCATAGACAATACAGCGTCAAATTATTGGACAACATTGATTAAAACCCTTGGATATGTTATATAGATACGTAATTTACAGAGTGAACACACTCTGTATGAACAGATTATTAGCTCAATTAAGTTTACTCCGGTTAGGCTTTTAGTATAGTCTATTCCACGTTGTTTTTTTCGTCAGTCCACAATTGCTTCAAATGACTTTTACTCATAAACCACTTCATTGCATATCATCAAACTTGGCCAAATACATCCTAGCATTAAGCTCTCTATTAAAGTTCAAATTGTTTCAGTTGACTAACAACATGGCCACCAGAGCTTAAAATATGAAAATCTTTGAAAACCACAAGGCCCAGAGCTTTGATTTTTGGTGTGGGGCACTGTCTAGTAGACTTCTTCCAAGTTTGTTCAAATCTTACCCCAATGGTAAATATTGGTCCATCCCAGGGGGGTCACTTGTTCTACATAGACTCGCAAAGAAAACCTTTAAAAATCTTCTCTAAAGCCACAAGGTCTACAGTTTAGATATTTAGTATTTAGCAAATCAATATTGGCCCACTAGATGGCTTGTTTTACATAGACATACATGTATATCACAAAACCTTTAAAAAAACTTCTCAAAAAACGGATTATTTCCTAAGTACAAAAGTATTCGACATCCACTTTATCACCATAAAGACATTTTGTCATAAATACATACATAATTGTACTGCTTAAAATTAATGTAATCCATGGACTTCCATCCAGCTTTCAATTTTATCTATTACATTTTACCAAACATGTATATGCTGGCAATACCTATATTACCTTTCTAATACATGTATATCATTAGTCATTACAAGTGTGTGACCTAGTCCTGACGGAGAGCACATGTTGAAACAGATCATTATTATAGTGACTACGTTGAGTAAATGATGCAGATATCACTTGCAGTCATAACTGACTGATAATTGTCATTCCAGCACAAGAAACAATTATACCTCTTTAAACTTGTAACCACGATGTAATGACTATCGTTCAGGCGTCCATATCATTGAGTCCACGGGTCAATAACCTTGGGTCCAGCCCAGCCCTGGTTTTTAAGTTAAGGTCAAAAAGGTCCTTAGGTGTACAATCCTACGGAGCATTTAATCAACTTTATTTCAGCACAGTTCTAATTGCTATTATTCACATCAGTGTCGTAATGCTAATTTGATAAATGTGCATTACTTCACGTTCAGATGCTTTTCCGTCTTTCAGAGGGTGTCATTCACAGGTTGTTTGACACTTAAATCAGAGCTTTGCAAATCTAGTTTTTAACAGGATAGGCTCTCGGATACTTCCAAAGGAGAACTTTTATTAGGAGAACCTTTTTATGTAATTCAAGAGATTTATCATTAAGCTGAATTTCAGTTTTGCGTACCTAATCAACGTGTCTTAACCAGATACCGGTATTACTAAGGCCGATATCAACTTCGTACATAAGTTGACATTTGCGATCAATTATGGATCCTGTAATCTTGTATTATTTTGACGTATGTCTGTAATCACGAGCTTATACTTTTTGTCCTTCATTTCCTCGTATCAGTCAATGGCAATTTCACAATTTTAACTAAACAAAATAAATTCATTTTCAAATTCAAGTCGTTTTCTTGATCCTCCATTGATTTCAACGAAGCTTTTTAATCGACCGTTCAAACGTTCATAAGCGCCGGTAGTACTGAGTTTTGCAACTCTCGTTCAATACCGTTCTCACAAATATTATGTACGTTATACAAATATTTCAGCACAAAATTGTTCACCATTTTCAGACACGCATACTTTGGGTAAACTGTTTCTAGGGAATATAGATCGTTTTTTTTTGTAACTGATCTTTCTGTCGTAGTAGATTTCATTTCTACTATATCGGAACAACGTGAGTCTATTATAACTAGAAACATTATGCCAAGGAATGATCTTACACAATCTGCATGTTTACATTCTCGGCCTCAATTTTGCCATTCCCGGGGATACAAGTTAAAATAAGCGGGTGCTTTCTGTTGCATTTGACAACATGTGCAACTTCTCACAAACTGCTCGAATCAATATCTCGATCATATCCTCTCGCTAGGGCTTTCATTTTTACGATGCCTGAGTGGTTCATGTGTAATTATAACAAACTTTCGGAATTTCACAGATATATGCCTCTTATGTCCCACATTAGAACTCCGCAGTGAATTCATTGGGCCTCAAAGACAGGCTCCGGAGCGTCGGAATTTTCTTTTCTTTTACATTTTCAAATACATGGGACTCACGTTGAGTCTCATGACTTATTTACGTAGGAGTAACCTAGAGTGGGACTGTTTGAGAAGTTTAGAACGTTTCGTCGTCGTCGTTATTATTTTGATCACGCGGTTTGTGCAGGTAACCATGATAAGCCATCGACATTTGTATAACGCTTTGTACTTCTGTAATTAACACTGTGATCGAACCAAGATAAAGATCGTCATATACGCTAAAACCCGATGTTTTTTAGAGTGTCAAGATATATCCGTAGAGATGAAACATCATGGGGTCTTTGTGTATTAAACACAGACTCTATTTTACTATTTTGTTTCCGTCTTTCTCCATTCCGTGACCATAATCAAGTTATCCTGTTCTTCAAGAGTTCGCATGTGTCTTTTTTGCTTTTAAGCCATATTCATTTAGTTTTGACAGCACGTTCTCTAGGTTTTGCTAAAGTCTTTGTCCTTTTTTCTTGCTACACACACATATTGCCCAGAATACAATGCACTCCGGATAATCCCTATAATATGTGTTCAGTTCTTCATTGCCAAATGGCAGGTCCTGTGGCTACAGCAAAACAATATTCGGTTCATTCTGTATAATCCTTAATGGGCATTAATTGTCAATATCTCCTTTGTGGCTTCGTCGCAAAGGAGTTGGAGTTATGCTTGTCGTAGGTAAATTTTGATGATTTTTTGACTTTGTGAAAGATTAGTGAATATGTCATCGAATCGTCATTTATCACCACATGTACATGTACGCGGCTGTATTTCCTCACAACTTGGTCAATAGGTGTTCCCCGTTCACTAGTACTCACTTTACTAAGTTTACTTATAGTGCATCCGCGTTCCATGTTGTCTAATTATGACTTAACCCTGGCTTGAGTAAGAATATCACAGTTCTAGCTTTCAAGAATATTGGATTGGCGTTGGGTTTAAACGTAAGTCTGGACTATATGTCTTTATACTTTTCGCTACCATCACTGAAGACATTCTTGACTCTTCGAAAGAACACATTTTAATTTAATACTTGTAGATTCATCCTGTTTTAAACTGATGTTGAATAATCCATGTCAGTCTTATGTAAGCTATGTTTAGCTAGTCCCTACCGAACAATGTTGGTCTATTTCTTAACAACGCAAATATGAAGACACACTTACTTTGTCCATTATATTCTACAGTCACATTCCTTGTCCAATTGTCTCTCATGAATACTATTTCAGCGTAGAGTCAGGGGAAACTAATTAACATTCAAAATATAGATTTGAATCTTCTGTTTGAGATCAACGTAACGGCTGATCCAGTTTCCACTTCCATTGACTAGAATATGGAGAGCTATTACAGTCACTTGTCGTCGGCGTCGGCGTCGGCGTCGGCGTTACAGCTTTGGTTATAGTTTTGCCTGCTAGGTACTATCACCCACGTATGATATTGACTTAAAAACTAACTTTGTTAATGTCTTTTGGGGTGTCACACAGTCAAGTCAGATAACTCTTGTATAAATTTGATACAAATTATGGCCCTTGTTTGACTTTGAATATTTGGTTAAAGTTTTGCATGCAAGGTTCTATTATGCACATATCTCAGTAACCACTTATGATATTGACTTGAAAATTTTTTAATATCTTAAGTGCCCCCAAAAAATATATTTTTTTTTTTTTTTATATATAAATTTAATATTTTTTTTTTTTTTTATATAAAAAAAAAAAAAAATATTTTTTTTTTTCTCCTTTTTCATTCCACAAACAAAACGATTTCGTATAGTAGCCCCCAAATTTGCACTGAAATCACAAAACTCTGCCAACTTTCGTATGGAGGCCATGTAGTCCTTGACACTTTCTCCAAGACTTTGATTTCGTTTATGAAAGCGAAACCTTTCCGCAATCACTAGCGGTTTGGGAGACAAAATTAATGTCCACGCAGTAACGCACAAAGTTCCTCAAAATTATTTTCAGATGGCTTTTGTGGAGCCAAGAGGTTGTGCAACAATACACAGGGTTCCTCACCTAATCGTGTCAACAACGCTGTCACTTTCTTTTCGTCAGGATTTTCATTCACTATGAAGTACTGTCCTAGGCATTCCTCGTGCGATGTTCATGATGTTCATGGACTTAAAAATTCCAATTAACACCGCGGTCATAGTTTGTGCGACATGCAGAACTTGACGCGTATTTGTCACATAATATAAAGATAAATTCCTTGAAATGAAAGTTTGTCGCCAGATTTGTTGTGTATGTGTACAAATAACGGAACAACCTTACAGTTCAAATGCTATTTTAATACTCAGAATCCCTAACAATATTCACGTGAAAGATACAACCAGGGCTGTGGCTATATGCCATAATGCATATCATATTACATTAAGAATGGGTATTACAATAAATTATGTACATAACAATTATCTAGTTTGCCCGCGGGTCACTTGGTATAGGGAAATCTTAAAAAAAATATTCTGAAAAAACTACAAGGTCTAGAGCTTATATATTTAGTATGCAGCATTGTCTAGTGGCCTCTATCAAGTTTAAATCTTACCACATGGTCAAAATTGGGTGGCGGCGGAGGATAGGGGTCCCTTGTTTTAACTTGGTTTATATTGGGAAAACATTTTAAATCTTCTTCTCCAAAACCGCAAGGGGTATGAGTATCACTTGTTTCACAGTGGTTCATATAAGGAAACTTTTAAAAACCACACTGCCTATAGACAAGATATTTGGAATGTAACATTGTCCAATTGACCTCTACCAAGTTTGTTCAAATCATACCACTTGGGTTAAAATTGACCACGCCTTCGGAGCCCCTGTCTTCATATAGAGGTATAGGAAAAACTTGAACAAACATTTTATCCAAAACTGTGTGGCGCAGAGCTTTAAGCATTGTCTGGTAGTCCTCTATGAAGTTGTTCACATAATACCCAGGGGTCAAAACTGACCACGCGCATGGTCAAACCTATTATTTTTAATAACTCGAGAACCATTGGGCATGGGATCCTCAGACTTCATGAACAGGTTGCTCTAAACCAGTTAGTGACATCTATTAACATGTAGGTTACTAAGTCAAAAATCAAGGTCAGATCTATTATGTTCAATAATTGGAGAAAAGTTAGGCCTTTGATCTTCAAACTAGATAGGTTGTCTTGACCAGAAGATTACCCTTACTAATTTTAAGGTTACTTAACCTACTGACCTTCTTTCTTGTTTTTTTAAGCTATAGCAATGGAATTTGAACAACATGCATACAGTTTTGCATGCATTTTAACTTAGCTGAACTTGACCTACTGACCTACTTTCTATTTTAAGCCTTCATTAATAAATTTGGACGATGTTTTGCCTGTTGATTTTAACTTTGACATTTGGCTGACCTTGACCTTTCTTGTTTCCGAAACTACAGCAATGACATTTGAACAATATGGATAGTTTTGCATACAGATTTCACAATGAGAGCAATAACATGGGAGAATGTTTTGGCTGGAATTTCTCGAAACATCTTACTAAGAAATAACATTAATCACTACGCTGTTTTGCACAACATGTTTCGACTTTATTGTACGTCTTAGTCAGGTGCAGTAAATAACAATGTATGTCATAACAAACAAGAAAGGTCACGCGTAATGGAACGTGACGTACGGCGGCAAATTATCTAATATTATTATGTATATCAGTTTACTTTTTATGAAACACGGTGGGGATCACGTGATCAAAATAATCTCTAAACAAAAGTAGATCTCAGAAAAAAGTTAGAAAATAATGAGAGCCGTTTAGCTTTGTAGTAAAATATAGCATATCTTATGGCAACATAAAAATATTATAGAACTACACAGGTCTCAATCATAGTCACCTTCCGATTGTGCTGAACACTTCGAGAAACTGACATAATTTAGTTTTGAAGTGTTCAACACAATTAGAAGGTGACTGTGGTGAGATGTGCATACCCGACGTTTACGTGTTTTAATTGAGGAACAAAGAAGTGACCAAGACTGTGATGGACGGTTCCAGTGTTTACAATAATATCGGCCATACTGGCACTAAGGACAATGTCACTCTCTTAAAGGTTAAAGGTCAAATTCAAGAATGACTTTGTTTGGAGCATATCTTCTTCATGCTTAAGGGATTTTGATGTTACTTGTCACAAATGTTCACCACCATGAAACGAAGGATCATGTGCATGAACAAGGTCTAGGATCAAGGTCACACATAGAGGTTAATTGTTAAATCCAACAATATCTTTGTCCGGAGAATTTCTGCATGGAGGGATTTTGATTAAACATGGCATAAATGTTTACCACCATGAGCTACCCTTGTTTTTAGAATTACTTCCCTTTGTAGTTACTGTAAAAAGCTTACTTTTTTAACTTTTTTATTAATGACTGGCTGTTGAGAAAAATCGAGACCACTTTCCTGTGGTACAACATGCATGTTACATCTAATATTTATACCCCCGAAACCGATTTAAGGGGGTATATAGGAGTCATCCGGTGGTTGGTCGGGCGATCAGCCTATTGCATTTTCCTTGTCCGGGGCATAATTCGAAAACTATTGGTTAGAATTCAATAAAACTTGATACAATGCTCAAGCACAATGAGAGGAAATGCAATGAAAAAGAATAACTCCATCTTGACTAATTACTAATAATCACATTTAGTGATAGGTCTAATTCGGTATTATTTTACCTATCTACTTGGTAAGGAGTTTGGCTCTTTTTACAGCTGGCGGCTCAACACAGTTTTTGGGTTTATACAAGTGTACGTCAGTCCTATGCAGACTCTAATATATCATAAGAAACTTAAGTATGATTCATATTTGGAGGAAATATTCAAGAAAGATACATAAAAGATGTACAATATTATGTAAGCACCACTCAGCTAGGGCAGGATTTATAAATTTAGGGTGAAATGATGTTGCAGTAAAGACAGTTTGATTTACAGACCACTAGGGCCGTCATGATTTGATACTTCATGCAATGATTGAAGACATTTAGGATATGGAGAACTGTAATTTAGATAACTTAACTATTTAAATAATCTCCGTTTCTATTAAAACCTTGTCAGTAAAAGTTGGATACTATTGAACACTGGGATTGAATTAATACTTGAATCCCACCATCAGGGGAGTGCTGTGACCAAGAACCATAACTCTAGCTAATCCCATAATTGATGTATTTATTACCCTTCCATGAAATTGCCAGCTGTTTGATTGGTCAATGACACGGAAGTTCATATTGATATGAATGGGTAAGCTGGTAATATACACTTGTCATATCCTGTCATTGTACCCCCACTTAAACGTGGGTGTTCACATTTAGTACATCAATGGAGCAATCATATTCAAACTAGAATGCAGCTCTGCAGTATTGAATCATCACTGTCCTCTTGTTACAATGTTACAATACCATTTAAGATCTGTATGCTTTGGGAAGTGGTCACCATTATCGTATAAAGGACACCTCCAGTGCCTTCAGCGCTTTGATTTCCCTAAGACCCTCATGAGTTTTTAACGCTAAGAGCAAAAATATTATGTTTATAACAAAATAAGGTAGAGTTTTATTCTGAGTTTCAACTAGAATGGATTATAGTTATGTAGAGATTCATGCATACATTAAGTATTGTAATCAAAAAAGTCTCAAGTGTTAAGCACTATAATATATTTGTCGTGTTTTAATGAACTTTTATGTGTCAGTCTCTTGTAACTCTATTATCTATCATAAAGTGGCCGTGTCATTTTAAATTGATTTTAGAAGATTGTATGTATTGTATGATATTTACAGGGATGATACTTATATAAAGAATAAACTAAAACAAGGACATCACGTGTCCAATGGACAAAAGAGCACGTGGGTTTGTTTGTGATATTTGTGATACGAAAAGAAAATAATCCCTTAGCAACAGGCTTATGTAGGCTTTAAAATGTGGCCTTAAAAACTGGACCAGTTCGTTACGTATTTAACAGAATTCGTAGAAGATCTTTTTTTACGGAGAATCACTCCGGATAAATAAGTCAATGTTCTATCTACATGTACATGAAGCTTACATTTGTGGCCTTAGGAGGTGTTTATTCAATGAATAAATGATGTTCTGACAGAATCTCAACCGGCCATTAGCCTTGATGACTTAATTAATTTGTATCTATTTGAAAATGACTTGTTCTTATAGATAAGAGATAAAAGCTAACTTGATTTATTATAAAATAAAGCTACATTGTTCTTTACTTTAATCATCCAGTTGTATGAGAAATGACCGATTTTAATGTTGTCGATATGAACGTGTTTTCCTAATGGCGTTGTTGTTTAGCTAAATTGAATATTGAACTACAAATGTAATTCAGAAATTTGCAATCAATTATGTGTTTTAATTTCTTTAATGGATATTAAGCGGAGAACATATTGCTCCCTCAGATACCACATCCTTCGGAAAACGTTTCCTTAGATGCAATATATCTACAGTCAAACCTATGTTAAAGACCACATCCGAATAGAGACCACCCTGCGAATGAATACCAGCAGGGAGGTTACCACCCGGTATTAATATATAGTAGACAAACCTGTTAATAAAGACCACATGCAAACAAAGGCCACATTTGTAGCTTCCCAACAGTGGTCTTTGTTCACATGTTTGACTGTATATGTCAGTTTTAATTTAAATTGTCATGCTATAATAATGATACAAATCCCAACAGACCATGATGTAACTAAAAATCCGTAATTGCAATCTCGATGTATACCACGATTATGACTGCGAATAGCAATTAATTTTATGAACTTCCCAACCGGCGCTCTTGACATCATTTACAATAGCCATTGCGGTCTTAATTAGTATTTTATAGTAATCATGGGAGCATAAGGTATTTATTTAGCATTAATGATAATATGAATGCTAAATAATATGTCACATGATCTGAAGAAGACTAAGTTTTGAGATGATATACATCTAACAAATATTTTGGGATCACCATCACACAAGTTTTGTACTTTAAATGAAAACATAACAAGATTTAAATAACTTGCATGAAAAATAAATATAGAATCACAAATATGTCTAATATCATTTAATTCTGTTTCATTATTTTGGAATTATGTTTCAGATAACATAAGATAAAGGGAGGTGATTAAAAAATGGGTCAACTGGAGTTGTAGTTCTTAGTTCTCTAATCACTGTAGGAAATATTAACTCAATCACTCACATATGTATCGAGTTATGCTCTGAAAATGCATATTCCACAAAGGGAGATAATTTTCAAAGAAGTTAAGCTAGAGTTATGATTTTTGGTCTCTTCACTCCATCTCATTGTCCTATATCAATGTTTTAGGTATCAACTTAACCCGTTTAATACTTTCCGAGTTATGCTCCGAAAAAACTTTGTACATAACGGGGTATAATTCAAAAAATAGGGTTAGCTAGTGTTACGGTTCTTTGTCTGTGCACTTTCTCTTCTAGGCAATTTCAAACTCTTTTATAGATTACCCCCGTCAAACCGTAGATGGTCTAATCTTTTAATTGTTTTACGGGCCAGATAAGATATTGTCACGTTAAGTGTCTTTGATATGGACAAATGGATAAACCATAAATTTTATGGATATGTTGAGATAATTGGTTACTTGCTTATTTCCTATTATCAAAAAACACAAAAACAAATTAACTTCAACATTTTACATATGATTTCATAGGCATATTTAGCAAGATTTGTTACCTCGAACACATATTTGCAGAAAACTAATTTTCCCTTTACAGAATTTTGTGATAGTGGGGTCAAAGTTTAATCAAAGTTAAATGTTCGTAGGTTTTCTCCTGTGTGCCAATCACATGACCGCTGTTACCTGTGAATCACAACATTCAATTGATAATGATATTCAGCAGTTGTGCACTCTCGGCATAAGAGTCATAATTCATTCAACTACAGGTAGCAGTTATGTAGTCCGGGCACAAGAATCATAATTCATTCAACTACAGGTAGCATTGTTATGTAGTACGTAAAATTTAGCCTTTTTTCCATGAAGAAGAAACTAAGTAATGTTTTCCGATATTTTTGTTTGTCTGTAAGACTGGTGTCATTGTAGCTTTTATTGGAATCGCTGGCAGCCAATTTTAAATATTAAAAGGAGAGAAATTGCGTCATAAAGTTAATTCACAAGCTACAGATAGCATTTATTTAGCCTGGCATAATGAATTATTTTTCATTTTTAAATTAAGTGTTCCGAATAATTTCAAACCGGTCATAATATCATATGCTTTGTTTTTAATACAGGTGGCAGTTTGTCGTCCGCGAAAACTTGATTTTGCGCAAACGAATCATAATTGCAATGTCAGACATTTTAGACTAGTTTTCCTAATGATAACCATCGGGGCCCGAATTCGTGTTTAAGTTCGCCTCCGTAACGTAGTCCCGGGTTCGACTCCCAGCTGGAACACGAGGTGTGTCCTTGGGCAAAGACACTTAAACCACACGTGACTCAGTCTACCCAGCTGTAAATGGTTTGCAGCGATGAAAATACTCGCTGCCTCTCTCTGGCAAATGTGGTGACATCTGGAATGAGCGCTCGAGAGCGTTTAAATAAGGTACGGGGCTTTCCTCGCAATCGAACTAAATTAAATTCGAATAAACTAAAACATGAAACTGGATGTCGATAAAATAGTGGAGCATTTAAATAACCATGTGAAATCATCCCCATTATTGTGAGGATAGTCTGCTTCATTTCTCCAGAGATACTCGAGGTTCAGTCTATTACATTCTAATTTTTATAATTAGAATCTGAATGTGTCCTAACAAAACTTGGTCGTCAGCTTGTTCCCTGCGTCTACCGTGCGCCTATTCCTTCCAGCCAGAATGTTCGCATCTGGCCTTTTCCCTGAAATATTTCAGAAAATCCATCTACATAAATTATGTGAAAAAATACGTACACTAAAAGGATTTACTGAATTCCTGTTAACATTCAAAAACGCTCGTACTCCTTTATAACAAGGCATTGTTATTGTTTTTGGTCTTATAGACTCAATATTAAATTATTACAGTCTCTCGCGGTCGACATTCAACGAAACTAGCGGCAGAATACCTTGCACCACGAACTTCTGAACATTTTGATGATCGTAGATAATACAGGTGAGTATCTCTTAGTTGATGTTTAAAATAGTCTAAATATATTGCATACAACCTCAGAATCGAAACTAAACCGGCTTTCCAACATCATATAATAAGCATATAAACTAGGGATGGCAACGAGTACCAAAATTGATATTCGAGTACTCGGTCCTTCTTCCGATCGAGCACTCGGAAAACGATCATTTACGTGGTCGACATATAGCAGTACATATAAGATCAATGGACTGTCTTAAATTCTTTTTTTTATTTCAGGTATTCACTCTTGTTTACCATTGAACCATTATGAATTCCGGCGTATGTGCTAAGTGTCTTAATCATAAAATAAACTCAGGTAAACGACAGACGAATGTGAATTTCAAACGTCTTTTTTGTGTCCAAGACCAAAATTCCCAAGTATATTGGAAAATCCATCGATCCAAGAGACTTTGAAAGACCACTAAATTCTAAATATACGATTTATGAAAAATGCTGAGCCGTAATAATGATCTTTTCTCTGCACACGTGTTTAACTACAGGCATTATTAGCTTATTAAGTCATTTAGACTTCTAATTACAAGACCAGCATTTACAGTTTCTGGAACAAACGCAAAGCTGACATAGTGTTATTGCTTCGTCTATATTGTTTTTAATGTCATAAACGGCATAGAATCATAACAATACCTGTATTTCAGACTGTCAACTATGGGCCTACCTAGCGGATTAAACAATATAATTTTCGCACAACACTTGGCGTGTTTTGATAACGATCCCGAATTAGAATAATGACAATTTAAGGCTGTTAGTTGGAGGAACCAAATAGCGATAATGTATTATTTTATGTATGACGGATTTTTGCTCCTCAAAAATAAAGATTACCGAGTACTCGAATAGCGTTTTGCTAATCGAGTACTCGGACGTTCGATCGAGTACTCGATTAGCAAAACGAATACTAGTTGGCATCCCTAATATAAACATTTATGTCATCTTTTAAAGAAGGTATATCTATATAATGTTTTTCAAGGTCGACAACAGTCAATGAAGTGTAACTTGAAAACTTAACGCGACATTTACCGGCATATTTCAGTTTGAAAAAAGTGCATCTGCCACTGATCTATAAAATTTATATAAATATTATGTGATATTCCACTGTAAGACTTGAGGTCAGACTTAAACCCTGGGATAATGTTAAGGATTTTTAATGAAATTAATTCAATAATTTACAGTAAAATGATTCAAGAAATTTAAGACATTTTAACAGAGTATTTTACCTACCTTTACTTCTATTTTACCACGCTCTTTTATTCGAAATTCTTTCTTCTTTTGAAGAATCATTGCAGAAGATTTTGTCATCTGTATACGCATTGCTGAAACATTTAGGGAGACGTTTATTTCTTTTAGAATAATACATTATTATTACATTGATGGTGGATAACTTGATGTTTGATTATTACAGACGGGTAACGATCTATATCTCTAACTTACGTAGGCTAGTAGACTCCATTCTCGAAGCTGTATTTACCGTGTCCCCGAATATACAGTACCGTGGCATCTTTATTCCTACCACGCCTGCAGCACATGGACCTAGTTGGAAGAGGATCAGAATTCATTTTTTACTTTAAAGAGTACTAGTATCATATGCAAATGCTACACTAATTTATTCGATTTCGATTTGATTTGAAGCAAATTTTATGTTGTTTTACTTACTATTAGTACATTTAAGAGAAATTTAAGTGGACAACCCATGGAAAAATTAAGGAACAGAGATTTTGAGACAGACAAGTCACAAGTATACATATTAAACGACTTACTGGAATCAATTCCCACACAACTGTACTTGCTCTGATTCCCTTAGACACTAAACTTGTGAAGTCAGATTACAGATTTTATTTTATTTGAAGCAAATTTTGTAAAGGTCCGTCCATGAGAGCATCTATATTAGCATGCTTTCTTGGATGAAACCTTGGCATGTCTCCTACCGTGCCTATACTTTACATTATCCAAAAACGGAGAGATTTACCTGGCTGCAATTTCCAGTCATTATTATTGTCTAAATATAGATTAGGTGTTGAATAAACGTAAAATGATAAATAAATACAATTTAAAAGAAATAACCTATGGCGAAAAATGCCTCATTTAACCACAATTAATCAATATTGAGGCCTTCTGTAATAAATCGCATCCACCCATTAATTGTAAAGCAACAACTCTACATAGATTATTGAATGGTTTACGGTACTGTAGCATATTTCAAACCGCTGATTTTATCGATAATGACTGAAATACATAGATAAAAAATTTAGGTTAAGTTTAAATTCTTCCACAGATCCTATTATTTATGTTTTGGATGTTATTTAATTTGGCATCATTTATAGGATAATTATGTCCCTTTAAACTCATACAACAACATAATTACAAATGTATTGATTTCCCAAGTGAAAAGTGCAGCCCGTAATTATTTTTTTGTAATTCAGCATTATTCCCCTTATAGCTATTGACTCAGTGTTGATTTACCTAAGCTAAAGTGCAGCCAATACTGCGCTGCAATTGGACAAATTAATTCCAAACACTAATGCTTCCTCCTAGTATAATTCATTGATTAAAATATGTTTTGAAATTATGACATTCACTTTGAAGCGTAATACATTAATACAACTTTAAGACACTAAGAGATCTCTGTTGTGTACGCCAACATGCTGTATATAGTATCTCAGAAAAGGGAAAGAGTAGCAGTTTTCTTATGTGTCTTTCATACGGGTGAAATACTGCAAAATAAACAAACATTTGCAGTTTTAACAAATATTGATGTGATTATATGAATAACTATAAGCATATGGTTAAACTCTTTTCTTAAGTACTTTGGCGAGTCTATCCAATATCTTAATGGCATTGACAAATATGTAAGGTCACCTCGGTATGTAAGAATCTTGACAAATATTTGTCATCAAAAGCACTTCATTTCCTATATATGCTACCAGTCCATTATGATATTAGGAGCTTTGTAGTGTTTTCTAGTAAAGTCCACAGCATAACAACGTTCAAGACAGCGTAGAAAGGATTAATTCACCAAAGTCATTTTAAAAAGCACCAAGCAAATAGGCGCTGTAGCTTAAGACTGTAAGGGCTTTTACTTACCCGTATGGAATCCAATTCGGAGCCGTATATTTTGATCTAGAAAATCCAGGATAGTTATATCTTGCAGCGAACCAAGAAGGTCTAGAGCCAGTTTAGCTATTTCTTCTACATGCTTATTGCCGTTTCGTGTTGGCAATCCAGATGCCACCATGTAACCATCCCCTGTAATGAACATGACGTCAACCTACAGTCAATATTTATTCAGATTACCAGTAAAAAAAACTTGAATATTGTTTAGAAAGAGCATTCAATTTATTTCAAATCCCGGAGTCCTGAGTCTTCCACAGGGGATGTCTGGTTTCTCATGACTTGTATGTTTTCTCACTTCAACATTGATAGAGCTATGGTATCTCCTTAATTTTCTTTCCATGATCTATATTTCCAGACGGCGTTAGAAAAAAAGTAAGTTTATATTGTTTTGCATTGTGACTAGTTATCTGTAAAACAACTAATTGCTACATTCCAAATAACCCCTTTTGTGAAATACCTAATGACTATAAAACTGTATTTGTAAATACTGTTTTTAAAGATTCAAACAATTCTTAATGCTTTCGACATTTAACAACGTTCAAAGAAGAAATGAAACAACTAGCATACCTATAGTTTCTACCTTGTAAACATCAAAGTTTTCAATGCGTCCATCAATTATTCTGTACAGTTTATTCAGCATGTCCACGACTTGCATCGGCGTTATAAGGCTGAGGAAACAATAGATAATAAGTTACATTGATATATTGTTTCTTCTGTAACATGTTGGACCATATCACTAAAACTTTGGTACTTATATTTCGAGATCTTCTGTAATATATTGGACTAGATCACTAAAACTATGGTACTTATACTTCGAGATCATCTGTAATATATTGGACTAGACCACTAAAACTTTGGTACTTATATTTCTACAAGACCGTATGTGGTATATATTATGTTGTTTTTTTTTTGCTTGAAGTGCTACTTGTGTCGTTTCTCGGGATGAAACGAACGTTACAACTGTTTTTTTTCCATCGAACCGTTTCCAGTTTTAGATAGTTCCGTGCTGAGAAATGGATAGATTACTTACAAGGTTTGATTAAACATTAGTTTATAGATGATAATAAAACCGAAACCTGAGAAATGTTGATGCGTAGGTAGGGAAATTGCAGCATGAAGTTTTATTATATATGTCTTCATATCAACCCGACAGTAACTGAAAGTGTCTTTTATTCCACTTCATGTAGGTTACTTGTGACAGTGACGTAAAAGATATACATGTATACGTACACAAACGTATACAACCATTACATAAAAACAAAGATTATGCATGCAAAACAGATTTAATCCTAACATTATTCAGTGACTTACTATTATATCAAACTCTTATACATCGTCACTGTTACAATACCCTAAGTTAATTTTCACGAAACATACGTCAACTATTTTACCGACAATAATAAAAACTAATGCTTCACCTAGATATTTTTGTGAAATCCACCACATCTGAGAACATAATAGTCACGGAGGAGAACGTTTCAGGCAGAGCACTGCCACTCTGTATCAGTTTCAGAGCAACCGACTTTGGCAGCAGTTCATACAGAAGTTCTTCTGTTCGCCTCCTCTCATCTTCTAGCTCTATAAGTAAGGTTTCCGTTTGCCACTTTTCCTCTGAAAGTTCGATGGTTCTTTTACCAAGGGTGTTGGTGACGTTGGCAATGTTCTTCAAGAGGTACACAATAATAGGCATCATGACGACAACGACACAAAGTTGTAGTGCGCTGGCTATTAGTCTGCCCTCCAACTTATTGCTTTCATTATCAGCATACTGTGTTGTGTACCGAAAAAAAGTTAAGTTCTTCCGTACATGATTATTTGCTTAACAATTTAACCTTTGAAGCAAAAATGACGTCTACTAATAAGGTAACCTACTAGATAGAAACTTGAATTTAACAAAACAACGTTGTATAATAACTGCTGACGTGTTGTATAATAACTGCTGACAAAATACAATGAAAACACGGAAATAAATGAATAAACATACACAAAAGTAAAATTATATAACCGTTGAAAGCGACACGATTTCCGGCGTTCCAAACGTCACAATTGCGAGGAAGTCATTAAAGCTGCTCGCTCTCAGATTTATGTAAAAAAAAAAGTTTCAAATTGTATGAAAATAACGTAGGCCCTATATGTATTTTAGAACATAAAGTCATATAAAAAGGTTCCAGTACAAATTCTGTAAAGTGTATCTGTATATTTCAAAATAATAAAGCGTTGCAAACGCTTTTAAGATTCCAATATAAATATATAGTGTAGCGGTGCCGTTAAACCAACATTTTCAATGGATTTTTGCAAATTCCTACCTAGATTTTTACTTGTATGTAGACTCCAGCCTTTTGTTTTGAATTATATTTATGTATAAGTATGTCATTTTAGGGAAAAAATATTTTAACGGTAACTAAGAGCAAGCAGCATTACTAAATCAGCTTTTTTATTTCAGAAATTGAATTTATCAGTCATAATTCAAATTATATGACTATGTAAACATGGTTTAGTCCTACTGAATTAAGTGGGAAAATATTTTTTTGACTATCCTAATCACGGAAACCTTTTTGATGTTTTTCATCTGCTTATGCAGTAAAAGAAATTATTATTCAACTTTACAATATTACACACTGTATTAGATCAATTGCGCACATGATATGAAACAGGTAGAGCTAATACAAGGCATAACTGAGCCAATATGAGAAAAGCAGGGCCAATACGAGAAAACAGGGCAAATATGGAATTCAAGCATTCTGATTGGTTTAACAGAGAGGGCCAATACGGAGAAGTCACTTCGTTAGATTTTTAAACGACGCCATTTTGTTTTTAGACTCCTGCTGATATCTTATTTTACTAAGTTAAATACAAATAAAATTGTTATTGTTACAAGAAAATCAATATTCTTGTCTTTTAGCCAATATTGTAAAGTTGAATAATAAAATTATCATTAATCAAGTGATTTCATATTGGCCTTGTTATTTGTCCTCGGCAGTCGTACTGGCCCTCGATCACTTGATTAATAACATTATATTATTCGTCATGAGTTATTTCTTACATATTTTTTAAGCAATTACTATTTAATTTGAACAGTGGTATATCTATAAATAACATATCTATTTAAATATTTATACTATATACTGTAAAGCTCGTTTCCATACACTAGCATTATAGTTAACTGAAATAAACATGATAATACTTTGCCTTATTGCTCTAAATATAACAAAAAGGGCCTTTAAACAAATAATAAACTTTATCAGTCAAGAAAATACCCCTGGCCTTTGTTCATATTATACAAAACTACACCTGCGAAATACGGGTAACACATTTTTTAAAAGTTTATACTAATTTATTTTAGCTCGATTGTGAAGAAAGCTTGTAGCTTATCGAGTCACTTTCGAGTTCGCTTCCTGGAATAACCAGTACTGGTGTCATATGAAGAAGTACGGTCGTGACCTCAGTGGGGCTCGAACCCGCAACCTCCGGGATGAGCGGCCGACACCTTAACCTCTACACCACCGCTCCCCTTTAAACACATTTATACGGTGCCCGTACAAACCATGTGACACGTTTTTTTTATTTCGTAATTACGAACTACAGTTTGTAAGAACAAACTAAGATTTGGTAAAAACGAAATAAGATTTCGATGAAACGAATTAAGATTTCGTAAATAGGAAATTACATTTCGCAAAAACAAAGTAACATTTCGTAAAAACAGTGTATTAAAAAATGTATTTCATAATTACGTATAATATATAGTATTTACGATATCTTATAACGTTTTTAAGTAATCTTGTTTCGTTTTCACGAAATCTTATTTCGCTTGAACGAAATTTAAATTCGTTTTTACGAAATCTTTACTTGTTTTTTACGAAATAAGATTTCGTAATTACGCAAAACATTTCGTTTCAGCGAAATAATATTTCATAAGCCGAAATAGTATTTCGTAAAGGATATAATACATTTCGAAGAAAATAATTAAGATTTAGAAAAAAGGCAATAAGATTTCGTAAAAACGAAATAACATTTCGTAAAACAGTGTATTAAAAATGTATTTCGTAATTACGATAATATATAGTTTTTACGAAATCTTATAACGTTTTTATGTATTCTTGTTTCGTTTTAACAAAATATTTTTATTTCGTTTTAACGGAATCTTATTTCGTTTAAACGAAATCTTTCTTCGTTTTTACGAAATCTTAATGCGGTTTTACGAAATCTTTATTCGATTTTTACGAAAAAGAATTCGTTATTACGAAAAACATTTAGTTTTAATGAAATTATATTTCAAAAGGATGACCTACATTTCGTAAAAACAAAATAAGATTTATTAAAAAAAAATAAGATTTCGAAAAAACGAATACATCCACTCATTTCGTAAAAGCGAAATAACATTTCGTAAAAACGAAATTAAAATTTTACGTTATGTATTTCGTTATAACGAATAATATGTCGTTTTTACGAAATCTTATAACGTTTATACGCAATCTTGTTTCGTTTTCACGACATCTTAATTCGTTTTTACGAATTATATGTCGTTTTAACGAAATAATAATTCGAAAAAACGAAATTAGATTTCGTTTTAACGAAATGATATTATTTCGCTTAAAGGGACATTTAATTGATGTAAAATGAAATAATCTCCTACACATAATAGAATCTTAGGAAGTATAATAACCTAACCATAGTTTCAGCTATGAATTCCCAGTCACTATTGATAAAATCGATGGTTTAAGATATACGGCAGTACCGTAAACCATTGTATGTATTTTTTTCAGTACCAAGGATAACACAATAAGGACCAAGCTCTTATTTCCATTGTGGTCCTTTATTTTAGAGACAGAAGCAGATTCAAGGGAATCCGGGTATCATTTTACGTTCATTGAACACATAATCTATGTTTCGAGAATATCATTGGCTAGATGTAGGGAGTGCTCATTTCAATGAAATAAATACCTTTCGCAAAAATGAAATATAATTTCGTTATTGCGAAATACATTTTGTATAAACGAAATAACATTTCGTTATTGCGAGATATTGTTATGTTTTTAGGAAATGGTATTTCATTTTTTCGAAATCTCACTTCGTTTTTACGAAATGTTATTTCGTTGTTACGAAATCTAATTTCGTTTTTTACGAAATTTTATTTCGTTTTTACGAACTCTTATTTCATTTTCACGAAATATTATTATGTTTTTAGGAAATGGATTTTCGTAGTTACGAAATCTTACGAAATGTTATACGTTATTACGAAATCTTATTTCGTTTTTACATTTCGTTTTTACGAAATATTATTTCGTTTTTACGAATAGTTATACGTTATTACGAAATAAAAAAAAATGTATCTCATGTCACTTCACGGGCACCGTACATTTGCAAGATTTTAGTCTGATAATTAAATATTAATGGTGTAGATTCATATGGTAACGACTCTACAAAATAGAACTTCTAGATTTGTGATAAGTGATAACATATTATTACCATTAATGCTCAGTGATAACGTGAATCCCTGTGTTGTTCGACAAAGACCGTTGTGCTTTTTCTGTCTTTAAACCTGGAAATCCTTGTTTTATTATTTATTGACTGGCATTTAGTTCCTGTTTAAAGTTTTAGTGGTTATGAGAACATGATACGACGTAATTACTTTCTGTCGGTAGTGAACTTGAAAAGCTTTCTGCCTAAAGTAACTTTGAAAGACTTCACTATGTTAAAATACTGCTTCGTTTTACTTTTGATTTCATTAATGTGAGCATCCCAGGAACAATTGTCGGAAAAGGTCACACCAAGGTGTTTATGACCTGTGACAATTTTATTTTTTAGTATTGTTGCAAATTAGAGGTGGGTGATATGGTATGTTTAGAATAGTTTGATTTGTGTGTCAATGCTAATGATTCGGTCTTGCCATTGAGTAGCTAACGGAAAATAGTCACTGGGCATAAATGAATTATGTCAGTGCAAACTGAAGATCAACAAAATTAATATAATATTAATAGAATAAACGGCTTTTATTGCACTGAACACTATATCATAAAGTAACAACTGTTTGTGATTGAATTACCTAATTGTAAACAAGAGGCTTTAAAATTAACAACTGTTTGCAATTAAATTGATTAGTCTAGACAACAAAACAATATTCACTTTAGCTTTATTTATGCTACTGTAACTTTGAGCAGTGAAGATGCTAAAGTCAGCATTTTCATAATAATGAACCAGCTGATATCCGTCTGTGCAAAACTGATCTTAGGGGCTATTGTCCTAAGAGGGTAAAATCTTGCATTCATAAATTTCTGTTTTCCTCGAGTAAATCAAATTTATTTCCATACCCATTAAGCAAATTTTATAACATTTCGGTGTTTCGGACATTTGAATTTTTAGGTTGATCTACCATTTACATATCGTTAATGTTCTACCATTTACATGATGGTAAATGTGTTTTGTAAGGCTACAAGGGATGACCTTTAAAAGCCAATGGCAAGAAAAGAGATACCACCATCATGGAGGATTTAGTTATGGTATATTACATGTCAGTAACATGCATATAATTAAGAAAGATGTTTACTAAATACCTTAACTATCTTGGCTGCTAACTCGTCTTGGATATACTTTAAAATATTTATGTATTCTGTCAGGTTGTCAAACCATACTGTGCCTGCAAAAACCGTCGGCGAAATCGGCGTGTTTCTCTTTATGTCATCTCTCATTTCAGAAATCTGAGCGGCAAGTTGAGTTTGATGAAACAATGTGTCCATGAGCGATCCAGTGTTTGCTGAGAACTGAACTGACTGAGATAAGAACTGCACTCCTAGCGTCATCTTCTCATGGTACCAAAGTAAATCAGATAACGGAAGCTGACCTAGAATTTGTCAAGAAACATTTGATATGATGCATGCAGTTGTAATCGCACGCAAGTAGTTTAGTTTTTATTTTAACCCATCTATACCTACGTTTTTACAATGAGATATTCTGAATTCCAATTTAGAAAGGCTTTCTTCTTTAAAAAGGGGTGTTTTGCATAATTGTGATCCAAAAAGCTAACAACTTATTATTAGCCTATTTGTCGTTTACCTCGGAATGAAGATGTTTGCAAAGGTACATGATTAAACATAAAGTTTTAATTAGCATCCCTCCAAATGGTCATACAGTAGGCATAAAAAATAAGCTTTATCTTGAATATATAATAGCACATCTTGTTTATTGAGTATTATCAACAAAGTGATTTCAGATTATTATCACATCACCAGCTCTGATATACGTAAGTTGTAATATTGTATCAATCACTGACGTAAAGAGAGACAGCTCACTGGTGTATATACTCTAAAAAAAGTGCTAAATACTCAGATAATACATGATAATTCCCATTGAATTATTTTTATTGAGAGTTTGCCCATAAACAAGGTCTTGCAACTTTTATTAATCGCTCTCGAGATTCACTACAGACGGAATCGATCTCGAAGAGAGAGAGAGAGAGAGAGAGAGAGAGAGAGAGAGAGAGAGAGAGAGAAAAGCAATGTGGAATTACTAAGTCCTACTACTTGTTACTGGTGGTGATCGATCCTTTGCCCTTTGATCTTAAGGCGAACACATTACTAGTATCATTGCGCCTTTGCGGCTCCACAGACATACACGAGAGAGGCCGAAATGTTTGAATGTCTAGTCACAAAGTGCTTGTTCTTCAAATAATATTTAGAATCTAATAAAAGCTTTTGGAAATAAACTTGTGTCATACTTCCAGTTTAAGCTTATTATTGTCATTGATATAAATGCATGTACTTACCCCTAGCGTAGTAGGTACTTCCTAATGCCCGTTCTATACCAGCCTGTTCCTTGCCAAGTAGAAGTAACTGGAAAGCTGTGAGTTCAGTCCAGTATGCGAAAGGTACTCCAACATTTATGGTCATCCCTATAGTTGTACTGAGCGCAGTATTTATATCCGTATAAAAGTCAATTACGTCTTTTAATGTCACAGTGCTTGGTTGAAGTGACGAACGAAATCCTTTAATATATTCTTGCAGAGAAGCTTTAGAATGAACTTGTTTCAGATTTTCAGATATCGCAACCAGGTTTGAAAGAGCATCAACCGAGTCATCAGTGTTCTTGTAAAGTACAGCGAGTCTCTGTTTTACATCTTGGTCGCCTCCGGATGTAACGAATAGAGCACTTGTTCCACGCTCGATCTGAATATGATGTATCACTTTAGCTACCTCTAAACTTAACTTGACATTATCTTTCAGAGTATTCATTGACCCCAGCATCTGTTAATGTAACAGAATGATTACTAGTAAATACCATACAAATATATACCTAAATATTACAATGTAACAGATACTTGATCTAAATAATTATATATTAAGTTTGTTAAATACATGCCTTCGAAATCGACCTATTTCGTTTCGGTATCATCGAAAGTTTTATGATATCATATAAAGTCATGCCAAATAAATAAATATATTTTAAAATTCATAAATTTACGTAAAAAGAACTCAGTCATGGTTTTGTTACATTGAAATTTGAAGAATGGTATAAATCTTGTTCTAGAATCAATTACTTGTGATTAAAGGAACTGCGTCTGTCTTTACGTCATTATCCAATACATTGACCCCCAATTAATGTTTAATATATACATGGTATGTGTAAGATTGGTACTGAACTAGTTTACATATTCTAAGAAAACCCGTTTTCTTTTGTCATAAAGAAAAATGCATGAAATACAGTATATATAGGATGATGTGGCAGTTACGTAACATATATTTGACTACAAAAAACTAGCATACAACCACTTAATCGAGAATGGCCTACAGGATGTCAGAGAGACTGCTTACAACATGCCTACAATAAAGATTTTAATTTATTTTTAGATGTCACTGTAAATTTACTCTAAACGTACTATATATGACTACTACCTGTATGTCTTCCGCTAGATTAGCGATACTCTGACCAACGACTATAAGCGCAGGAATGGCTGCAAAGAAAGTCAGTTTTAGCAGTTGCAACTTCTTCAAGCCATTCGACTTAACCTGCTGCCAGGGTGCCTGTCGTCTGCCGGTAATCCTGGGTATCTCCTTGGATACACGTAATGCTGAAATCCCCAAGTCAATACTCGATTTTTTAGCCTTTCCGGAATTACAGTACTCATCAGACATCGAGACTGATGGGCGACCAGTGCTCCAAGATCTTGCAGACAAATTACTTAAACTTGAAACAGTAGCCTGTCTAGAGTTCCGCGAGTTTTGAATTACGTCATTTCCTCCCAGGTCAACTACCCCAGAATGACAAGAATTTGAAGAAACAAAATCGTCTGTTCCAGGAACGTATAAGCTTGTAAAATTATTTCTGTCAGGAGCCAGACCTGGGGACAAAGTGCGTGTTGACTCAGTGCCTTCTCTTTTCACCGCAATTAGTCTAGATTTCATGGACGTTGCTGACAATGCACCATCCCTTAAAACGGTCGCCTTCGCAGGACTCGTAGAACTTGCAGATGATGTTCCATTACTAATAAGCGAAACAGTTCCTGGATTCGAAGATACTGCCGAGACGGCGCCGTCTGTAAGATCTAGATCAACTCCTAAAATTGAGAAACTTTTGGATGGTTCACATATTTCTATATCCGTATCACTAAATTTCCTCGCATGAGATTCTGTGTCCCAGGAATCAATGTTCTCCTGAGGTGAGCAACATTGAATTATTTCTGACAGGTTGTTCTTTAAAGTCGGGTCTTCTCTTGAGGTTGATTCCGTCATTATATATCCTAAGCCCTGCAATAAATATCCAAGAAATAAGATAATCAGTAATCCTATTAAAAGCTAATTACTATGACAATTTAATAATATGCCAGACTCTACAAAATCTATAAAGTTATCCTTTCGTCATAGTTAGTGACCTATCGTTTGAGTCCATGCTACTCGGCTTCGGACCAAGAGAAAGTGAAGCATCGTACATACTAGTAAACTGTAGGCCCAGCGTGTACAAGGTATACAATAAATAAATTGAAGCGTATTTTACGTTTCTTTATTAGTTCCCAACCGATCGAAGGTCAGTATTGTCAGGGCTATAATTTTAAGATACATCGACCGATTTTAAAATCAATTTACACATAAGGATGTTTCATCCACAACATTCAAGGGGCTTCCTAGAAGGTCAATATCACAGGTAGAGTTAAAACTTAATTAAATGTTATGTTCTGGTATTTTGTGACTGGTATGTAAAGTTCTACATGCAAAGTTGTTGCCCATACCTTGTCTGCTCAAGGTCAAGGTCTCATTACAGTGTCAAATGTCAACTCTTTGAAGTATTTTCATGAAACTTGAGGCAAATGTTAATCAGATCATGATGAAAAATGCCAAGGTCAATCTTGGGATAAAAGTTCATTTGACTATATCTCCCAAACCTCTGTATCTATTTTCATAAAACTTAAGTCATACGTTCCACTTATATTCGGTTTGGGGCTTTGTAATTTACGGCAATATACTATCCACTTATTTAGCACATAACAAATCTTTTTAAAAAAATTATTGATGTAACAGATGACCTATTTAGAAACAAATTCGAGAAAAATGTTGGAATTCTTCATCGAGTGAGGTCATGTTGACCTTTCGATTTTAAGATGAACTAGGTCATAGTGTATGCCAAACTCTGACCACTTGTTTGGCATAATCAGAACATGAATTTTGCCACGTTATGGGAAAACCGGCTCTGTTCAGTCTTGTTTTCTATATATTCATAAAAGGAAATACTAAGAATATCCTTTTATCCAAAACCATAAGACAAAGAGCTTTGATATTTGGTATACAATGTATATCATTGATTGTAGAGTGGCCCTCTACCAATAGTTTTTTCCAAATTATAACCCGAGAGTCCAAATTCTCCCCTACCCGGGGACCATTTCATTTGTTAGCAAACAATTTAGTTTAAACGTATTGTATTGCATATAATACGTACATGTGCACATACATCATTGTAGATATTTTTTTTTCTTAGCGGGCCAAATAGATAATTATATAAGAAGCAGCGCCCACTACCTTACTTAAGGAGCAACCCTTCTTTTGCTGATAACTGCAGCCGTTGCAAAACACCACACGTATATATTTTATGTAAGAAGGGAACGCTGCTTCATAAATTTACTACCTTGGCATACACAACAAAATAGTTTGTTTGGGAAAAGGCTGCGACTTTATTTTTTCTTTTGTTACTTACAATTAAATTGTACATATAATGCGCTTAAAGAGAAAATTTAAATAAGAGAAGCTTTCCAGCAAAGATGCATGGAAACGAATTAGAAACTGCGAGTATGCAGAAGACTTATTTGATAGACAAGAGTACTCGCCGATCCTGGATTATACCAAGTACGACCGTCTTTTGTAGACAGGAGGAACTATTCCGCACTGTACACAGACAGTCTTCGAACAAAGATTGTTTAAACAAACTAAACATCTTAACGTAGAGAAAGGCAAGCCCAATTCTGAACCAACATAAAAGTGTAAATTACATCTGTTCGTATTCAATGTTAAAGATTAGTACATAAGAGGCTTGCTCTATCCATTACAGCTCAAATAACTTTGATATGCTTATCAACAAGTTATTCGCCTTGTAAGTTCTCAACGAGTTGTTCATTCGCAGACGCAGCAAAATGGAAACGTAAATATGTTGCATTTACATATTATTTTTATTATTATAGTAGCGCGAAATTGCAGAAGTAAATCCAAACATGTATATAATTATTATTACTGTAAAATTTGAAGCACACATTAGTTGTTCATTCGCAGACACATCACAATGGAACGTACGTATATATTTTGCATTAACATATACAGTAGCGCGAAACTGCAGAAGACTGTATTATGCAAATCCAAACATGTTAATAATTATTATTACTACAATATTTGCACCCGAAAAATAGACGTGTTCAGTCCGAACTCGTGATTCCTTTGACAACAGACAAGTATCTAAAAGAAGCGAGGGTGCACAAATCGACCAACAACCCGTACGAACCGTGGAAGAGAGGTGTCAGAAATTGACCCTTTATCTTACAGGCATGGAACAAAGTGGTACCCAAATGCAATTTAAAGCTGACGATAGGCAAAGCCTTCACTTAAACGGGGCCTGCTTCTCTCTAAATGTATAGAAGATCGACATTTTTAGTACTTATTAAAACGTTAACACATAATATATATCTTTTTGAAAAAACAAAGAAACAAACGAACAAAAGAAATATGTCACGACTATATGATTTAAACTTTCAACGTTTGCCTAGAAAAAAAATTGTATATCCTTCACTGAGACACCAAAGCCGCCCAGGAAAAACTCCGCTGTTTTTAACAGGAAGAAACCTGTACCCGTGGCGAGTGCAAAGCTGTCCTCATGATATAGGATGACGGGGTAATCACATCCGATGCCTTTACATATTTGTTATATCCCTCATAGAAATCTGAATGTCATAATTATAATGTCGCGCTTTCCTTACAACGTTCAATTTGCAAGCATAGCTAACTTGTGTCTATGTAGTGTCGATACTACTTCGCTCACTTAAGGCTTAGGTGCAACTCTGTTTCCGATGAAACAACTGAGCCTGAGAGTAAGCTAAACGGAAGAACAATGTAAAACGATATACAATAAAAGGGTAGAGAGGGAGGGATTTTGTGTCCTTGATGTGTTCGCTACGGCCTTCTACAAAGGTGTAGTGATTTATTGAAGGCGTTCACACGGAAAAAGCGTGCAGTTTAACAATTACAATAAAATGGACTGTGCCGAATAAAGAAAATTTAAGGTGTACACGACGGACTTTCCTTACTACGGCTACGAAGTCATCTGTGTTTAAAGGCCCACAAAAATAATAGATATTTATTTCCGAAAAAGAACATAAATCTTCATAATACAAATTTAAATCATAAAAATTAACTTGATTGACCATTACTACCCCCGCCTTCTTAGGGCTACACCGTTTTCATGATACATCTTTATTTTTGAAGACACATTTTAGGTGACCATTAACATTACCACAATTGCTAACCTCAAGAAATTTGCACTCAATTCATGGGGAAAAACCCTAAAAACACAAAGGTTTTTTCAATTCAGCAGAGTAAAATATGAAAAAACAAGAATAAAAACAAAGGCCTTTTCAATTCATGAAAAACAAGAATAAAAACAAAGGCCTTTTTAATTCCCCATTGTAAAATATACAAAAACAAAAATAAAATCAAAAGCCTTTTCATGCATCAAGCAAAAATTAGATTTAGACTTACCTGAATTTTTAACTAACATAAACGGCTTAAATACTGTCTAAGTGTTTTCAATCCTGAATAAAGAATAAGACATTCAAGGTCGACTCTAAGCTGGCAGAGTTCGAAATTTATCTATGCGCAAGTTTTTATGCAATTTCGAACGCAATTGCTTAAAATAAAAGAAACAAGCAAATGTAATTTTTTTGGGTGATTTGCTCAAAATTAAAAAAAATAGTAGATAGTGCAACGTTCCATTAAGGCGACGAAACGTTCAATATCATGACGATATTTGTAAAGACAAGAATACAAAAGAACAAATATTTTATTAAGTAGCTTTTACCAGCTACAGTATCTCATTACAATGTTGAATTATTTCAAGAAGGAATATATAATATGCGATGAAATGAAAACAATAATCATCTATTTGACATCTCACATACCTAAAATAATCCAATCATGTCCTACACTTCCTACATTCACAAACCCGTTGCTCTGAATCGAAATAAATGTCTTACCTTTGGAATAAACACTGTCAAGCTTTGTCAGTCAGAAGCCATAGGTGTTCTTCCAATAGCCGCTTAATTTACCGCTTCTCCGCGATATCCATAAACGGCAGCGTTTATGTATTGGTTACTTGGTTTTATGCACGTAATATAAGCAAGTAATATAAGCGTAATATTGTTCCAGTTTAGCTTATTTCACGACATATAAGTAAGTTTAATGCCGATAAGGAGAAGTAGGCGGATGTAGTGTTGGAAAGTGTGATGGGTACGCTGATGAAAAGACATAGTGAAATAATGCAACTACAAACACTTAACTTTCTGTTTCCAAGATTTATGCTTCTACTTGCAGTAATTGTCAATCATTGACATCGCGTACCTAAAACACTCGTGTACTTATAAAAGAATCTCAATGTTAAGTAAGAAAAGTACATGTAATCCAAATACACCATCAAAACCAGCGTCCAGCGGATCTTAAGTCAGACTACATGTATTCAAACAGATCGTGGAATAGATACACACTGCAGCTATCAAAAAGGAGTCAACGTTTTCATCACCATCAACAACATGTAAAGATTATATGCGCAATATCTCGGACACACTACAAAACAAACACATGATAAAATAATACAAGGAGTTTCTGCCTTGAAACGGCTTCAACCAAAAATAAAATCCAAATAAAAATAAAACCATTGAGATATGAAATTCTAACATTAGCAGTGCAATGTCTGAACATAAAACGCGTACCCAGTAATGTTTTTGGAAGGTGATGATTATTCATAATCGGCCTTCTTAGGCTTTGCCCCAAAATTAGCGGCATTCTGCCTCAACACAACCTTCTATTATTCAGACGCAATTAAATATAGTTCGATGAGATTCAAGTAAATAATATCTTATAAACGCAGATCAATCGTTAAAGCCCCGGCTTTATGTATATCTGCAAAACCTGGAATATTAATTAACTTGTAACTAACATCTTGATATTGCACTTTCAGAATTAATGCGCAGTACTGAAGGTACTACTTATTTACAAACGTCGTATTATGTTACCAAATAGGATAAGGCTAAAATATGGATAAATAAATCAAACACTGTGTCTATCATCACACATTTGTTTTTAAAGCCCAATACTAAGCCCCTGATAGGTATTCTATTTCATCACATATTGTCATGTTGTATATAATAAATGGCTAAACATATTATATAATTCAGACTTTGGCAAGAATGAAGTACCACTTTTGCAAGACTGCAGAAATATAAACATTGAACTTTTAACTGTTTCAGCAAAACAGTAAAAAGACCACCTAGGTCTTTTTAAGTTTCAATATACCTTTGTAAAATATTTTATAATGGTCGCTAGAAGTTTGAGAAAACATTGCTTGCCAATCATCATGTTGTACGAGATATTTTAAGATATGAGTGTGTTGAGCTTCGAACACTTTTGCACGTCTTTTTCTTTGATATTGTACCTTTAACTTCTCTTAACTGATTTTGTGAAAAGCCACCATTATGCTTACTTCTGCAAAATGTCAACCAGTTTCAGAGAACAAGAAATAAATACAAAGTCTAATTTATATTTTCTTATAGAATGTGTAAGAATAAATCTCATGTCTGAATTTTATATTTTCCTAAAGCATCATTTTCACCATTGATGCCAGATTCTCTCTTTTGACTCACTTTGAAACTTGAATCGTGATAACCCTCGTCTCTTCCGAACAAATAATGTATCATTATGGGTCTCCACAAAATCTTATGATCATTGTTCAGACTCAGGTCGGGTTATTAAGCAGGAGGTGTGTCCTTCTGCAAGTGCATGGACAGTGATTATCAGCGGTAATGTATTGAGAGCAATTTTGTTAGAATAACTTATTGCGCGTACGAGCTGAAGCAGATTAATATATACATATCCGTTTTTTTTCCTCTATAGATATGCTATAAGGTTTTCTGTCTTGTTTGCTTTTGCCTCTGTGGGCGAGGGCGAAGGAAAGCTAGAGCATAAACAATGACTACATATCAAACGATTGTACGATGGCCTAAGCCTTCAGTTCTCTAAGCAGTTTAATCTAATAACTTTCAACTTAAAAGGAAGAGGTTAGTTATACTAGGTTTCGAGGTACAGTGAGGCTCGAACTCGCAACTTCCGGGATGAGAGGCATATGCATTTACCTCTACACCACCGCTCCCCCGCTTAACCATTTGCCAACGGTCATGTGCATACTGTTGGGCTATGACATTTGTTGTTGGTTGTCATATAAATAAACTTCTTGTCAGCCTGCCTCTATTCCAGGCATGTGTATAATATAGTATTTATTCAGGATGTGGGTTCAAGCTCAGTTTAGTACAGGGACCTTTCGTGAGTTAAGCAGAAGTCACAGTCTAACATTCACACTATACTTCATAGGATGAATTGAACAATCACTCAATAACAGTAACAGCAATTTATTTAAGCGATGGATAGCATCTATATAATTTCAGTAAATCTATATAACATTTCAAGAGTTTATGGCATATTTAACTGCTAAGAATAACTAAATGGATCAATGTGAATAGAATGAAGACCAAGGATCTTCGAGGGCCTCGTGAATAGATGGTTGGGGGAGGGTGATTTCTCGATATTGCTTTTAGGTCTTGATATTTCGAGAACTGCACAATGATATAAGAAGTCTTATAATTTAGGAGACGAACTACCTCCTAAATTTGATTTTCACTCGTATGGAACATTGGAACTATTTTTTTTATAGAATTGAGAGCTGGCTCTCGATCGGATGTGGTTTGTAAACATATTTTAAGCTGTTTTATCATTTCTTTGTGCTATGAACATCACCTGGAGATAAGCTAGAGAAGAAATAAGCCACAATGAATGTAATATAAAATCAATCCATCGTAAATTATGGCATTTGCTGGTAATTAATCAATGGGGATTTTGTACACTAATTACATGTAAAGATGATTTTCGAGTCTTACAACAAATTGGTAAATTTCAGTCTTAGTTATTAAACGTAATTTGTTATTCATTTAATCTTAATTTATATGTAAAATCCCCGATTTAGTGAATTGGGTGAACTATTTGCACTCTAAATAGTAGCGCATTTGACAAGAACCAGTAACATGTTTTGTTTAATATAAATGAGTGTTTGCCAAGTAACTATTATAAAAAATAGGAAGTAATTTATTCATTGACCCACTTCTCTGTATACCTGTTTTACTCAGACTACATTCAATTTGTATTTCATTAAAAACTGATTTCTACTTTTTTTTTGACACCTATGGCCTGAAATACAAACCAAACAACTACATACAAATGGTTCTATTGCAATATTCGGTCTTTGTATAAACAGTTGGGTGAAGTACTTTTTTCAATATTTAGTAATGACAACTCTTAGTAAAAGACATAGCGATTTCGCACATAACATTGCTGTACTCACAGTTTGATCAGAATACGTTATTCTAAACTTATTTAATATTGGCCAATTTTGTTTTCTATAATTTTAGGTAACAATGAGTTTGACCTTGACCCGAATGCAACAATAACTTTCTTTTTCTTCGCACAGTTGAATATGAAAGCCGTGAAGGGTCAAATAAAAAACAAAAAAAAGAGGAAATAAACGCGTACGTACGAGAATAAAACGCGTACGTACGAGAATAAAACGCGTACGTACGAGAAATAAACGCGTACGTACGAGAATAAAACGCGTACGTACGAGAATTAAACGCGTACGTACGAGAATAAAACGCGTACGTACGAGAAATAAACGCGTACGTACGAGAATTAAACGCGTACGTACGAGAATTAAACGATATATATTCAGTGTGCTTTGTAGGTATGGCCACACCGGGTAAAGGATATGTGAAAGTTACAAAAACGATTTTTAAAACTCACAGTTTACAGTTTTAAGGTGTATTTCGCGAGTTTTTACACATATTTCCACTGTACAGTATATAGAAGCGCTATGATACTGCTCATTATTTGAAAAAAGTTCCTGTTTCAAAGTGTCATTAAAGGTATCTTCCTTAAAGTCCCAGGACCACAATTACAAGTAACTCTTATTTTACGAAGAAAGATGTCTTACCGGCGGTAATGACATTTATTTATACCGAAAACATTCCTAACTTAAATGTTTAAATCACGAGAATGAAGTTGGCCCCGCAGCCCCATTTATCCCCACAGCCCCGTGAAGTTAGCCCCGCAGTACCTAGTTACCCCGCATCCCCGTGAAGTTAGCCCCGCAGCACCTAGTTACCCCGCATCCCCGTGAAGTTAGCCCCGCAGAACCTAGTTACCCCGCATCCCCGTGAAGTTAGCCCCGTGGCACCTAGTTACCCCGCATCCCCGTGAAGTCAGCCCCGTAGCACCTAGTTACCCTGCATCCCCGTGAAGTTAGCCCCGCAGCACTTAGTTACCCCGCAGCCCCGCGATGTTATCCCTATGCCACCATGTCTCAACACGCATCGTGGCATATGGTTTCCTCAAAGTACCGCTTGAATTAACCTATGCATACATCACCACAGGACAACGAACAAACGCGGTGGTGTTGATGGGTAAAGATGTCTGCCGCTTACACCTGAGGTTTCGGGCTAGAACCCCACTGGGGTCACGACCGTACCTTCTCATATGTCATCAGTTCTATTGTCTCAGTCCCGTGCCCTCTAGTATCAATGCAACCCTGTTGCTATCGTTAATATAAATGTAAGTATCATCCCCGCTTCACATACTCTGTCCCGTGTCACCTGCACTCAATACAATTCTACTTATAGTGCTATGTATGTGTTACGGGGCTAACTTCGAGGGGCTACGGGGTTACTAAATGCTTCGGGGCTAACTTGACAGGGCTGCGGGGTATCTAGGTGCAACGGGGCAAGTTTCACGGGGGACTGGATAACTAGGTGCTTGTGGGCTAACTTAACGAGGATACGGGGTAACAAGGTGCTGCGGGGTTAACATCACGGGGCTGATAGGTGAAGGTACGGGTTATAAGTGCTGCAATGATACTACAGGACACGAGTGTGAGTTTAGGTGAACGCGGGGACACAAAAGGTAGGTATGACAGATAGAGAGTAGTGTAAGAAGTGCTGTATTGATGGCAGTGGACACGGGGCTGAGCGAGTGAGGCGGGGATGGTTCTACTTTTAACGGTTTTACCAGCGCTGCAATGATACTACAGGACACGAGTGTGAGTTTAGGTGAACGCGGGGACACAAAAGGTAGGTATGAAAGTTAGAGAGTAGTGTAAGAAGTGCTGTATTGATGGCAGTGGACACGGGGCTGAGCGAGTGAGGCGGGGATGGTTCTACTTTTAACGGTTTTACCAGCGCTGCAATGATACTACAGGACACGGGGCTGAGTTTATGTGAACGCGGAGACACACAAATGTGGTATGAAAGTATGAGAGTAGTGTAAGAAGTGCTGTATTGATAGCAGGGGACACGGGGCTGAGTGAGTGAGGCGGGGATGGTTCTACTTTTAACGGTTTTACCAGGGCTGCAATGATACTACTAAAAACGGGGCTGACTTTATGTGAACGCGGGGACACAAAAGGGTGGTATGAAATTTAGAGATTAGTGTAAGAAATGCTGTATTGCTAGCAGGGGAAACGGGGCTGAGTTAGGGAGGCGGGGATGGTTCTACTTTTAACGGTTTTACCAGCGCTGCAATGATACTACTGAAAACGGGGCTGAGTTTATGTGAACGCGGGGACACAAAAGGGTGGTATGAAAGTTAAAGAGTAGTGTAAGAGGTGCTGTATTGATAGCAGGGGACACGGGGCTGAGTGAGTGAGGCGGGGATGGTTCTGCATTTAACGGTTTTACCAGGGCTGCAATGATACTACAGGAAACCGGGCTGAGTTTATGTGAATGCGGGGACTCAAAAGGGTTGTATGAAAGTTAGAGAGTGGTGTAAGAAGTGCTGTATTGATAGCAGGGGACATGGGGCTGAGTGAGTGAGGCGGGGATGGTTCTACTTTTAACGGTTTTACCAGGGCTGCAATCATATTACTAAAAACGGGGCTGACTTTATGTGAACGCGGGGACACAAAAGGGTGGTATGAAATTTAGAGATTAGTGTAAGAAATGCTGTATTGCTAGCAGGGGAAACCGGACTGAGTGAGTGAGGCGGGGATGGTTATACTTTTAACGTTTTCACCAGGATTGCAATGACACTACAGGACACGGGGCTGAGTTTCATTTAATGTTGGGACACATAGAGGTGGTCTGAAAACTAGAAATCACTGTTACAAGAAGTGTATTGATAGCAGGGGACACGGGGCTAACTCCTTCAGGCGGGGATGTTACTTCTACAAACGGTGTTTTCATTGCTTAGGGCACAGGGCTGAGGGCTGAGTTCATGTGAATGAGGTTGTAATCAAAGATTGGGAGCACTATAAGTAGAATTGTATTGAGTGCAGGTGACACGGGACAGAGTATGTGAAGCGGGGATGATACTTACATTTATATTAACGATAGCAACAGGGTTGCATTGATACTAGAGGGCACGGGACTGAGACAATAGAACTGATGACATATGAGAAGGTACGGTCGTGACCCCAGTGGGGTTCTAACCCGAAACCTCAGGTATAAGCGGCAGACATCTTTACCCATCAACACCACCGCGTTTGTTCGTTGTCCTGTGGTGATGTATGCATAGGTTAATTCAAGCGGTACTTTGAGGAAACCATATGCCACGATGCGTGTTGAGACATGGTGGCATAGGGATAACATCGCGGGGTTGCGGGGTAACTAAGTGCTGCGGGGCTAACTTCACGGGGATGCGGGGTAACTAGGTGCTACGGGGCTGACTTCACGGGGATGCGGGGTAACTAGGTGCTACGGGGCTGACTTCACGGGGATGCGGGGTAACTAGGTGCCACGGGGCTGACTTCACGGGGATGCGGGGTAACTAGGTTCTGCGGGGCTAACTTCACGGGGATGCGGGGTAACTAGGTGCTGCGGGGCTAACTTCACGGGGCTGTGGGGATAAATGGGGCTGCGGGGCCAACTTCATTCTCGTGTTTAAATCGATGTATATGTTCGAATTATAGAGCAGTACTTTTTTCCATGATATTGTAAAAAATAAAGACTTTCTGGCAACTCTTTTTCGTGAAGAAACGATTTGAATACAAAAGGCATGAATATGTCAACATTGTTTTAGAGTAAACATGGTTATATCATTATCCTATCAGTATATTTATTTTACAACATCAGTAAATTCAAAGAGATTCTGGGACTTTAACCACTTATTTTTAAGTGTGCGCCTATGTGATCTATGTCCAGTTATTGTACTGATGAGCTGAGACGTTAAACCACTGCTAAATTCAGTTTATTAAATCATGAACACTTGAAACCACCATGGAAAAGCTTATGACCTTGGGGTTATTAGTTCTTGATTCGAGTTCATGAACTAGTTAGGAATGATACAGTTCTTTTAAAATACCGGTATCGAATGTTTCAATATTGTTCAATATTTGTCTGTGTAGTAATCAATACATGTACATGTATTTTTCCTTTCTATTTTTCTCACCAGTGTGGAGTTTGCGAAGGTATTTTTCACCTTCCGTGTATTCATTCAAGTGGTTTCGAACGTTAGCACTATTTATTGCTTAAAGTGACTATCAGAGAGAAAAACTTTTATCACTTGTTCATACTCTTAGAAAATAGAATAGTGAAAAATATGAACCTGCATTATTGTTGTTGGAGTTTAAAGCCCGTTTCAACCGTATTTTGGTTATTTTTACAGGCGGGCAGTTTACCTAGCCATCGTTCGTAGGAAGATGCAGTACTAGAGCCCTGCTGCCAACTTTCTCTCAAAGAGACATAGTCGGTAGCGGGACTCGAACCCATGACCCTAAATCTATGAGAAGTTACAATGATTTCAAGTCGGTGGCTTTAACCATCGGCCACGGAAGCCCTTGACTTAGAGAAAATTGGCAATTTTCAACTTGTGTTACCAACTAGAGCTATCACTGAACATGATGAAATTACCACCACAAACGCGCCTTGTCACAAGAAATGGCATTTCTCATTACCATAACCTCAACAACTATGTGATTAACCAAGATAGCCGAGAAACACATTATGCTCATCATCTTGAAAATGCTTCAACGGCCTTTGGGGATATAATATCATGACCTTATGTAGCACAATTAGAACATACATTATTTCTTGCATGTCATATCAATAATCTGAACATTTGGCTCAAATTTGAGGGGTTACAGTATTTTGACATTTGACTCTGAAATGTGACCTTGACTTCTCCTTGGTGTGTCTCTTTCATATGTAAGTGATTTTATTCTCGTACGTACGCGTTTAATTCTCGTACACACGCGTTTTATTCTCGTACGTACGCGTTTATTTCTCGTACATACGCGTTTATTTCTCGTACGTACGCGTTTTATTCTCGTACGTACGCGTTTATTTCTCGTACGTACGCGTTTAATTCTCGTACGTACGCGTTTTATTCTCGTACGTACGCGTTTTATTCTCGTACCTACGCGTTTATTTCTCGTACGTACGCGTTTTATTCTCGTACGTACGCGTTTATTTCTCGTACGTACGCGTTTAATTCTCGTACGTACGCGTTTATTTCCTCTTTTTTTGTTTTTTTATTTGACCCTTCTCGGCTTTCGTAATTATATTTGATGTTATTTTCAGTAAAATCATACTTAAATGTGATTGGCCTACATTCTGGTAGATCTATTCCCTATCAAAATTATTGTTTTCATACCCCACTTTCTATACACTAAGAATGGATAACATATTTGATTCCAAGTCTTTTCCTAAACGTATTTTTCTATTTATGGTAACAATCCTTTTAACAGCGGTCCTAAATTAAATATTGACCTTTCATTTTCTTTTTGTGATACATACATTATTTATTATGTCTTATTCTTTGCTCGAGTTATATATTCACCGTTCCGCCAAAATAACGGAATATCTCTATGTAATACTGGAATTTTGGGTCAAGGTCACTAGGGTCAAGGTCAGTGTTACTAAAAATAGATTTTTATTTATGTAGAAAACATTACAGTAATCAGCTCTTGCCATTTATAATGTACAATATTATGGACGGTTCCAGCGTTAACTATAATTTTTAAATTAATTCGCTGGATTATCCAATTGCCTCACTGGAACATCACGTGTACAACTTTGGTTTGCTCTAAAAAAACGTAGATTTTTTTGTGATACTGTTTGTGAGAAGTTTAACTATGACAAAAAGATAATCACTTGACAATAGGCTTAGGTTGGCTTTTAAATTCATCATAAAATCATAAACGGTTCATCCAAAGCCTTCGTGAACGATCCGGACATGGCTGTACCACGGTTTTTACCGAGCATAAACAATCAGCCGTACCTTCTGCAATTAACTTCTTTATCCGAGCGACCAAAAGTGTCGAAATTCAGGTTTCTTGACGTAATTATGTACAATGCGTGCGTTGTCGTCGACACCAACTGTAACAGTATCTGCTGGCTTGGTCACATTGCATTTGTTATAGGGATACATTTTAGCAAGCAGATTTATAACAAAGTAATGGAAAACATTAATTCACGGATTTGGTTTTCATATTCAATCCATAACAAAAATTATTACAATTATGTAATTTCTGTTTAAAACCCTTGGTCTATTTCTAGAATCACGTATCCAAATAATACTTGCCCCATTTTATTGTAACTTCTCACGGGATTGGTCATTTTCCGTTCACGAATATGCAGTATATTTGTATTTCTATACCAAGTTATAAAGCGTTGCAAATGCTTTTGAATTCCCAATATAACCATACAGTCAAACCTGTGAACAAAGACCACTGTTGGGAAGCTTCAAATGTGGTCTTTGTTTGCAGGTGGTCTCTATTCACAGGTGTGTCTACAATATATAAATAGTGCACGGTGATCTCCCTACTGGTCTTTATTCGCAGTGTGGTCTCTATTCGGAAGTGGTCTTTAACACAGGTTTGACTGTATATTGTATCGGTGCCACCAAACCAAACACACCAACATTTTCGACAGATTTTCTAAAATCGCTGTGTTGATATTTTGTATATTTTGTTGATTCAAGCATTTACTTTTATACGTTTTGTTTTAATTTTATATTTTATGTTTAAACATATCAATTTGGAAAAATATTTCACCGGAAGCTGTGGGCTAGAAGCTTAAAGGGAAGTAACTGTTGTTGTATGCATCTTATTGTTTAAGCTGCCAAGAAATGTCGTGGATACGAATGTTCGAAAGAGCAAAATAGCCTGGTTCTGAGGCCTACCTATTTATCATATTGAATTGTTTTCAACAAAGACAAAATGAATGATGTTTCAATTAATGTAACTGTTGTCGAGCGTTTCAACGTATTCTTGAAAGTTGCTTGTTTGCGATCTTTCATCTGAAAAGTTGTAAAAAAAGTATTTCAATCGTAAAAAATGAATTTACAAGGCTTACCTACTTGCTTTTATTTATTACCGTACTTTATATCTATAGTTTAGTTTACATAGTTTATTATGTGAGCTATTCATATAGTTACTAGTATCACTCTCCTTTATCAAAATAGATGAACATTTTTAGTTTGAATTGAATGCATATAGTTGACCTGGAAACTGATTGTACATATTTATATTGAAAAGAAGCAAATAGTTAACTTTAAAGCTGTTCTGAAAGTAGCTATTAACACCTGCTCTCTTGCTTAACAAAAAGGCCATAACATGCGCATCATGATTCCTGCATCACCATTAACCGTGATTTCCTTAAACGAGCATTTCTTTAGGTAGATAAAATCATACATAAATTCTAATAATAAGTTTCCATTATTACTGCAATGTACAATGTATATGACGAATTCAATTTCGCTGAATAACATACCATATGATTAGGTCTTCATGACAGTCACTATAATCACATTCATTTCTGTGTAACAAATACTAATATGAGAGGTATATTGCTAATTAGCAACACAATGTATTTGCTTTTCTCTACTCACCTCTTTCTTTTGGTGATAACTGATTGCCTACATCAAATTATTTGTCATTGATATGAAACAGGAGCGACGAGATACAAATATAACAGAAATTGATCATGTGATAACGATAATTGGTTGCAAAGAATAGTACATGTACATCAAACACTTTTCTCAGGCAACGAACCATTACGTGTGTGCTTTACCGGAATCTACGTTTAAAGGGCTCGGTTGCAGCAATTTTTGAATAAATAGAACATTTTCAGATGTGTATTTCCACTATAAACCATCGTTTCTGTCTCAACATCCGCTTAAACTAAGTGACCAGTATAGGTTCATAAAACTATTAAAAAAAAACAGAAAAGACAGCATACTTATTTCGAACTTTGCATTTGAGCCCGCATCATGTTACCTTGACGCCCAAAATGATTTCCATATCACTTGAATCAAATGTTCATACTATCTACACGATTCCATCTTTAAAAAGAGTCATCAACTTTACACTAGAGGGCGTATCCGTTCCACATCTGAGCCTTATGAAAGATTTTCATGAAACTAGAATCATTTTTGTTCATTTCATCTAAATGAACATCACTTAATCAAAGGCCACACTTTTGAGATTATATCGCCTTTGAACGATTTTCAAGAAATTAATCTCGATCTGCGAACTTTCAGACCCATGTCCCAACTGCACCGGTTCATGGTTGAGGTCACTCGTATGGGTCAAAGATCATCTTTTCAACATTCAATCATGCGTCGGGGATATAGCTCTGTTTTGCTGAATTGAAAGTTTGACCTTATGTTGTAAGTTTGACCTTGAGGCTGTGAAGTTATAACGTACATGTCAGTTTTACAGTTCGACGGGATGAGGTAAACATTAGACGATAGTTAAAGAATCTCCTGAATTAACATAGGCTTATACAGGGAAAACTTAAAAAAAAACTCCTTGTCTTAAACTACAATGCCCAGAGCTTGATATTTGGAATGCAGTATTGTGTAGTGGACCTCTACAGACATTGTTCAAATCAGGACCTCCAGGTCAAAAATGACCTTTTTGTGACATGTTGTTGACCATGTATAATATGTTGGATTATAGCCAATGGTACCCAGGTGAGCGATATAGGACCATCTTGGTCGACTTGTTTTAGCTACAGCATTGAAATTTAAACTATATGGATAGTTATGCATGAAATATTTGAACTTTGACCTTGGCTGACTTTGTCAGTAGGGCGATATAGGGCCTACTCAATTACTGATTTGCTTTTTTAAGCAACATCAATTAAATTTGAACTATATGGACAGTTTTGCATGCAAAGTCTTTTTGAGGAGAATACTCGTTTAAATATCTCCTTATTTAACTCTATATAAAATCGAGTGACCCCGGGGCGGGATGAGATTTGATCTCGGGACCACTACTCAATGCTACATTGTAAGTATATAAGCAATGGGCCTTGTGGTTTTTGAGACAAGAAGATTTTTGTAAGTTTTCCCTGTAAAAGCGTATGTAAAATTAAGTGATTCCCAGGGCGGGGTCAATTTTGACCCGGGGGTCATGATCTGAACAATCTTGGTCCACTAGACAAATCTACATGCGAAATATCTAAGTTCTTTGCCTTCTGGTTTTGAGAAGAATATTTTCTATTGCAGTGGCAACCACAGCCCTGCACGGAATCAAATTGTTTGAATAAATGCTGGTAGAACTTCATGGAAGGAATATCCCTGTGAATTTTCGTTGAAATTGGCCCTGCGGTGTAGGAGAAGTTGTTTGAAGCAAGGTGGACGACGTACGATGAACGGGCTGCATCGATTTGTTTTATTTCCCTGTCAATCCTTTCAGAATAATACGTTACAAGATCACATGCTCAATCAATACTCTTTGTCTAATTTGTCTTTATGATAAAAAAGACTAATTCGTGCATTGTAGCAACATTAATTAACTAGACGTAATTAAAAAAATGGTGATGAGATGAATGAGGACTCCATTATCGCAATACAATAGACACCAACATGAGAAAAAAGCTTAGTTAATACGTTAATGTTTCTGTGACAATATTTTTGTTTCTGTTCTTCCATACCATTTATATCTGATAAATATGGTGGATGTTAGAAAAGATTTCGTTATGTGTCGTGATAAAAGTTAAAGGTTAAAACTTATATTCCGAAACATTTTATTAAAGATCCATAAAAGGTAAAATAAATCCTTTAAGAACACTGTTTGATTTTACGACCTTTTTGTATAATTAGCGAGTATAACCCTATATCACATCACATACAATTTCATATAATCTGACGACAGATATAAACACTTTCTGACACGATTCTCTAAAGAATACTTAATAAATATGATGCATTAATTTGTTTTCATTACACAACCTTTTCTCAAGATGTGAGCCTTGTTCGGGCAAAATATTTATACGTACGTTAAATGAGTCGGCATGAACATTTGTGTTATTTGTTATATTGTATTTGAGAAGATAGTAATTAGAACTGATAGAAATGTCTATGTTTAAAAACCCACTAGAACTATCACTAAAAGTGACGAATACCCCCAGATGCCGCCTTCACACACTTACATGGCTCTTTGCTTCCTGCTTTGGCATAATAAAGGAATAGGAGCATTACTTGTGGGTGTTGGACGCTCGGTCGCGATTCAATGTCAGAGAATATGCAACGAGTTTCAATTAATTCCAGCCAAACAGTTTTTCGCTCTCAACATGTCAACAATATACACAACCAAATTTGCAACTACAAATTTAAAACGGTCTATGGGAAAAATGCAATTTGCCATTTATGACTTGGAAATGTTTTATCAAAACCAATTAAAACATTGTCTGGGGATATGTGTGTCGGTAGTACTAATATACTTTTAAACAAATTCCAACACATATTCATTCAGTCAGCAACGTACGTAGGCTTTAATCACTGCCATGAAGTGTTACTGATTTTCAGGAAGCGGTTGCTGAGAAGCAACTCAAAGCTGCGCATCCAAAGCCCTGTATCTCAATTAAATACTATTCAGGCGTTACATATCAACAACATGCTCACGTAATCTTCGTACTCATCACTCCTGAGAACTTGCATTGAATTCTGTCAAGCTGTTGCCCAGAAATAACGCGGGAAAATTTCTCTATGTAAACTTTATGTATGAAAAAGCATAGGGCAAAAACACAATGAAAAATTGATTCAGCGCAATGTATCGACAATATCCGCAACAAGACTTTGTATTTATGAAGTTGCCGAATCTTGCGTACAAATTTTGCCTAAGCCTTGTACATCCAATAATTTTTCACCTTATTCATAAACAGTTAACCGGTTATAGAATTGTGCATTGTGTGGTATTTCTGTATTTTCTTGTGCTGTATTGTATGGACTTATTTTGTGGTATTGATGTATTATGTTGTATTGTATTGTAATTGTATTGCTGTATTGTCACGGTGGAGAACTATAACGGACCTAATCAGTGCCGTAGAGGAATTTATTAACGCAAAATGCATTACCTGAATCTTAGTAGTGCCGGAAACGGATAAAGTTAATCGCAGCGTCAAAAAAAAGAGTTGATTGAGAATTTTAAACCGTAAGTTTCTTTACTTATCTACAAAATTCAACAATTCTCTCCAAGCTATGGGGTGAGTAGATGGTTAATTTAATTTTTCTAGTGTCTTTGTTATATAAACTTACACGCACTTTTCAAGAAAATGTAAAACAGTTGGAAGAGAGTAAATTGGATCAAAGGTGAAAGTAGATTTCCTTATAAAATCATGTTTAGAGCGTTTCTTTGGCACTGTATATATTTTAACTTGTATGAATAATATTTGTGCGTACACTATTATTTGTTTGTTCCACAAAAGAAGTCCATAAAAAACCAATTGTGTCATACCATGAGATATTACTCCTCTCACAAGACGTAACTTTAGATTAAGTTTTGTGAGACCCCAAAGTGTTCCTAAAAGCTGCTCGCTCTCAGTTACTGTTGAAAAAGTATTTTTTTTAAAAATTGACATACTTATAAAGAAACATGAAACTAAATGCTAGAATCAAAACATAAGCAAAAATCTAGATAGGAGTTTGCAGAAATCGATTGAAAATGCCGGTTACACGGCACCGCTACACTATATATTGGAATTTCAAAAGCGTTTGCAACGCTTTTGAATTTGGTGGTGTATTATTTGAAATTTAGAGATATTCCTGACAGGAATTTATACTGAAGCCTTTTTATATGACTATATGGTCTGAAATACGTTATTTACATACATTTTCAAGAACTTTCTGTTTTTTACCAAAATCTGAGAGCGAGCAGCTTTAATGTCATGACGTGAAAGAAACAGCTCTGTGAGTCTGTATGCAAGAATTGTGGTAAGCAGATATTCTGAATTGAAGCAAAGACCTGTGTTAAATGAGTAATTTCGCATCACATTTTACTGAAACATCTAACTTGGCCAATTTGTTTTTATTCATTCTACGTGATGATGCTCCAATTTCTACATTTTAACCGATGGCTAAATAATAACACCACCACATAGCAGTCGAATTGTTTGAAGTTATCCTTGCGTTTTGATGCTTTTGTTGTGTGTTTGTACCACTTCCGTCAAAAATCATCAATAAGGTCCGTTACGGCACTAATAAGGTCGCTGTAACGCATATACCATAGGAAAGGTCCTATACAGCCCGTCGTGATTGTGTGGTGTCCTATATGATGTGGTACTCATGCATTGTATTGAAGTCCAGTATTGCGTGTTATTCCTATATTCTTTTGTATTTCTTTATTTTTTGATTTTACTGTAAGACCCACCTTTCTAGCTAATCAAAACTATCATCAGCTATCGCTTTATGTTTCTTTCGACTTGCTTTAAAGAATTATCACGTAATGCTTATGTATTGTGAAACATAATAAGTCCTGAATATAAAAGATTTATGTTCATTTGTATATTAAGCCCAGGCTGACCAATATCGTTCCTTAAAAAATGTAGCCAAGTCGGGGATGTTTCAGGGGTATGCTCAAGGCGGGGCATAATCTATCTAGGAACATGAATAATCTTTAAAAGGAAAAGTTAGAATTCAATTTCTGTTAACACATATGATCAGCTATAAATCTATCAGAACTCAGACCCTATGAAATATTGCTTTTTTTTGTGGGGGGGGGGGGGAGGGAGGAGGGGCAATATAGGACATTCCTGGCAGGCTGACTTCCTTCATTCTTATGTATGAGAAAACGATTTCATCAACGCTGTCTATCTTTTTAAAAGACTTTTCTTTTTTCTACATTAGGATAGTTTGATTAAAACGTTTGGTCGGTATAAGATATAAACTTCACGTCGGTAAGCAACCAGACATACTGTACCATACAGTATCCATGGCTGGTACTAAAATGTTTGCTTCACATTTGTTCCTGCGTAAATTATATACTTAGTCTGAAGTCACTATCCAGATGTCGAACTACAGCACACGCCACTAAATCCTGCACTTCCCGTTCCGTAAGTATTGTTTTTCGCAAATTGTATTAGCGGTTAAAACGGGTATTTAAAAACCAAGTAATTTGTACAATAGTATGTCCTTTATCAGAGCATACTTTATCACAGAAAGGTTTCCCTTGGTACTCTGGGCATCTGTTGCATAACTTCATCATATGATGGTGGCAGATCTTCATATGTGGCGCTTACAGAAACAGGGCCATGTTGAAGATGTGTTGATTCATGACCAGTTCTTCCAGCGGCTCTGTCTTGATTGAACCTATGATCATTGTTAGTGCCAAAGGTATACGGCGGAGGTGCGACATACTCTGAGGTGTGTCTTGAGGCTGAGGTGTGTCTTGGGGCATACTCATTGACGTTCTGTCTATCACTTACATAAGACCGAAAACTGGATATATCATTCGATACGTTTGATATTTGATCAATGCTTGCGATTCTTATCACATTTGGAGTTATTCCTGCAGGAGGCCGCACACGTTCTTGCCGGTAGGCAGAAGTCCCTCTGTATGAAGTTCTATAAGCGTCTGAATGAAGTAGAGTAACACCAAATGAACTGGCATTACAGCAACAAGTAAAGAATATCACTAGCGTCAAAATCATTAAGACGCTTGATAAAATCAGTGTAATAACAGCAAGTGCAATCTTCGTGTCAGTATTTTCTGTACATCCTGAAATTAATATGTAATTACTAATAAAAGAGCTTAAGTGGGTATTTATATGTATAGTCAAAGAGAATGCAACAATCTATGCACGTGTTACAAGTGTGCACTTTGTATACAGTCCACATTTTACTAGCAAAATAATGACAAATGGCCTTTTATGGGATTGTAAATGTGTGTATTAGATAATGTCATGGGAATCTGTTTAATAACTAACGTGTGCTAATCCCGTATAACAAATCTCTAATGACTAAGACGCCTCACGTCGAGAAAATGTAAAAGGAATATACCTGTTTTCTCAGATGGGTTAATACATTCAGTGAGTGCATATATTCCACTTACAGCGAACCCCCATGGGATCCCTAGGACAGCTATTCCTGTCCAGACGGCTAGCGTAATGGTCTGCAAAAATCAAGTTACAGTCACAATTTAATGAGGTTAAAATAGATAATTAATCTAGTGGGCTTCAATGGACTACTACGAGGATATTCAGGCCACATTTGAGATGTGTCTTAGAATAAGAATCCTAATGCCATACTAGCCTAAGCTTATACTTAGCTGTAAAATGGGTACCAGTACTGAACATTGCTGGTTCCCTGTCATTAACATGTGACTGGATCTCTCATGAATACAAAGTATAGCAAGTGTCCAGAGAGCGAACTTATTTTGCAGTCGAACTTAAACAAAATAGCGCAAGTAACATGAAATATGTAAACAGCAAATATATATAAGTTTTCTTTAATCCCGGTCAACTGTTTTGCAGATTTTGTTTCAGAGGAACACGGCTTGAAGCGTTTATCACACCTTTTGTTTTTTAACAGCGTTCAGCGCGGACAGAGTATTTTAATGGAGGAGTTGAATAAATGGCAAAACCAGGAAGATTGTTATACCATGCGTATTAGATTGTATGGGTAACTTTGGTATAACTTGACCAGTTTTGTCGGAAAAATTTGTCTGTCTTCAATGTGTTAATCAGTCATCACATACATGTGGATTGTATATTGGCTTAGATAATAATATCGAAGCTTTATTTTGTGTCTACAGCGGTGTGGAGGTGACACCGCAGAGACTGTAGACAAATTAAAATCTCGTAACTGTCGTAACTGACAAACATTATTCGCTTTCTTGGCACCTTCCATGAAGAAACAGAACACTTCTTAGAGAAAGAGAGAGAATGCCACCAACTTTCAATACTTGTACATATCTACTGGTTGGTGGACTGACATGTGCCATTAGGTGTGTTTTCCGAAGACAATCTGCAGTTGACTGAAGGAGCCAAAGTCCTCTGGGTAGCTAAGCGAACGATAGCAGCATAAAACCACTGAAGCCCGATACGGACACTAGGCACTCGTTACAATATACATGTATGATGGTTAGCTGAATGTAAGAAGATTACCTGTAGCATAGTACTATTTACAGTTAAGTTTGTACGGGTGTAATATTTATTCAGCACTACTATCAGTCACGTGTCATGTGCTAACACCATGTTCAATTGAATAACTTTCTGTTACAGTAGCAATCATCTGACGCAACCATGCAATACGGCGATGTGTTGGGCAAACTCAATGTTTCATTTAGATACAATTTATGGCTGTTCTGTAAACATCATTCATACTTACACAACAGTCGAAACAATCAGTCATAGAGGTTTGTCTGTCTTGGAAGAACATGCACATTGGACAAATGGCCAAAAGAAGTGCCTGAAAGGAACAGAAAATAATGAGTTTCAGACGCATGCGCATTAACTTAAGCATTACAAGTGCGCTGCGGTCCGGAAGCCGATACTTGTGTATAATTACGTATACAATCACCTGTAAATTAAGATATAAGGGCTAAATTGCCTTCGGAAGAATTTTGAATTGCCTGTCTCGGGTGGAGTAAATTTTTACCCCGGGGTTAATGTTCTGAAAATAAATTAAGAAAGCTTAATGCCAGAATGCTTCTGGTCAACATTGATAAAATTCTATGAAGTGGTTTATGAAAAAAAGTCATTTGAAGCAATTGTGGACGACGGGCAGACATTCAACGGTGGCTCAGGTGTGCTTAAAAGCTTATAATAAAGACTTTGTTATAACCTTAATTCCTCTCGAAAATAAAACACAAATGGATCCATGCCCCCGCGCTTCCCTGTAAACTGTTGAAGAAACAGCTCAGACAAAACTTCTTTTTGTGCAATTTCCTGATCTTTCAAAATTCTAACCCTTTTCGGAAAACTTTTTATGTTGTGCATGACCGCTCTTGAAACCTTAGGTCGATTCAGAAAATGTTTCATACAAGACACAAACAGTGACAAAGAAAACACACTTATATTTTGCAATGGCCATGCAACAGTCAAAACACGCAGATACAGACGCACACAAACAAACAAAAAATAATTAAACTGGCTTGTTGAGTGGTAAATAGTCAAATATAGTGACTCCTATGAAATATATCAATTTGCTTTAAAGAACAGTAAAGCATAAGTACTCGTGTAATATGCTTTGCCAAAGCGGCTTATTATCAACTAAATAGAAGTCCAATACATACATTGTAGTTACTTTTACAAAATAGTCCGGTTTCGAAAGCAGTAGTAAATACATACCATGACACCGGCAACAATTGCTCCTCCGGCATTAAACGGGAATTTAGCGTCGGAATTCTGTATTGCCAATATACCGACAACCAAAGACGCCAACGACAATACTAACAGCGCTGATGAAAGTATGCACATGCGCTTCAGAAGTTTGGGTCTACTGTGATATTCTGAAATAACATCTACGATAGTTAAATTCAAAGGTATAGCTCTTTACTTACTTTCCCTGCAGTTAACAGACGGAATATCTTGGTTGGCAATGGTAATGCATTCTTATTCGCCGGTGTCGGTAATTATTTCCAGCATCGGTAACTACATGTATACAGAAATTGCACGGTATTATATCACTTTCAGTAAAGCTCAAATTTAATACAATAGTTTTACTTCACAATAAGGATAGATGGTTTGTCTTAAAATGATTTCATGTTGAAATGTTTCCAACTTTGTGCACTCAAGTTCTTACAGCTTGCATAACCTACATTGAGACCTGAGCTCGCGCCGCAGGAAGTTCGGATAGCGGGATTTGGACGCCTTTCCTAAGCTCTTAGCTTCCCTATTTATGTACATATACAATAGGTTAATATTACATGTAAGTCGCTATGCCAAAACAACTGAATTTAAGACTAGATGAAAACTGCTATAACAGTGTATGCTTTGAATAAATATTCACCATATGCCATGTTCAAGCATTGTATTGAATTATGGGTAACTGATCGTTTAGCCTTTAGCCTGTCCGTATCAAGTCATGTTGTTTCTTTTTATGTTTGTTACGGCGCTTGATCAGCCACACAGAAATGCTGGTATCTGTGAAAAATGAGCATGACATTGCTTTTATATAACACATAGAATTTCATATATATTATCTTAAATGAAGTACATGCAGAAATCTACGGAAGCTAAACAACTTGAAATTTCACCTTAACATTTTGAATTTTAAAACTCAATAACTTTAATTTTCAACTTAACATATTGAATCTTCAACTGAATATCGCACTTTTAAAATGTTGAATTTTCAACTTAATATCTTAAATTTTCAACTTGGTAATTAAAAAAGAAACAAAAACAAAACACAACAAAGTGGCACTATTGGGCTACCGTAGAAATCCGTGTTAAATAAATATTTTTTTGTGTCGTGTGAAAAATATGACGTATAAAAAATCGGATGAAAGGTTTCACAGCTTTGAATTCAGTACTGTACTAAACTTCATAATATAAAAGGCAAAACTAAAATCATAAATACCTAGATAAGATAGTGTCATCGGTATTCAAGGTACTCCATTTCACTTAAACGACAGCGGCGGTATTTTGAAATACAGCACTGGTTCTAGTCTTTTGAAATACTTCCAATTGCACGCATATTTTAATTAACATCTACATTACACTTGGACATTCATTATGATGTATGTGCTTCTTTTCACGTCAAAAGTTCGCTAAATATTGATTGTATCCGATGTTTTATCTCAGACGTATAACACTTAAACAGTTTGTCATACCAGTGCGTGTTATCTTATCCCTTATGCTACATGTACACATTGTAGGACAAAATTTCGAAATGAGGTTTGTTTATTTAACCGCATGAATACACAAATCAATCACATAGAATGAGAAATATAGAATTTCTTGAATGAAATGTTATAAAATATCATGAAATGAGTTCTTAAATGGAGCAAAAGTCATGTTCGCGGGACCTGCATTACCATGGATAGTAAATAATTAAAGATCCTGGACGAAAACATTTATGTACAACTGGACAACAAAGGTATGTATTTTTTGTTTTACTAAGTAGGATGCGTGTTATTGGGGTAGGTATGATACCAAATTTGTCGTTTTTAGGTGTCCTTTAAAGAACAACTAATTCTGGACTTTTGAGGCTATATTTCTTATACAATGTACATGATACTTATTAAACTCATCTGAAAATCGTCCGACACAAAATAGTTCAAGAGTCAGGATCAAACATTTAAGAATGTACGTATATTTCTGAAAACACTTCATGTTTGTTGAATAATTCATGTTAAACTCTATATTATTATATATGATAAAGAACCATTTTCGTATGGAACGCCAAATCTACATATACTCAAATATTTGAAGAGGTCTTTAAATAATTGGAGAGCTCTCTAATTCAATTATTGATATCAAAAATTGATTTAAAGCGCGCAATAAATGAATTGAAGACCTCTCCAATTCAATTGAAGATATCAAAAATTAAGGTGTATTTCAGCTGTTTTTAAGAGCTCTGTAATTGAATTGAAGAGGTCTCTAATTGATTTGAAGACCTCTATAATTGTTTTATAGCGCTACAAATTAATTTACAGAGGTCTTTAATTCAATTAGAGACCTCTCTAAATCAATTTGAGCGCGGTGAAATTCAATTTTAGATGTCTTGAATTCATACCAAATTTACATATACTCAATTATTTGAAGAGGTCTTCAAATATTTGGAGAGCTCTGTAAAATATTTGGAGAGGTCTATAAATCAATTTTTGATATCAAAAATTCGTTTGTAGCGCGTTTAAATCCATTAATTTGAAGACATCTATAATTCAATTGAAGAGGTCTCCATTTAAATTGTAGACCTCTATAATTGTTTTATACGCGCAGAAAGATTGATTCAAATTGTTTGAGAGGTTATATTGATTGTACCGAGCAAGCTCTCTATTTCAAGGTTGTACATGGATTATATTGAAGCGCGGTACAAATGAATAAGAGACCTCTCTAAATCAATTGTTGATATCATTAATTCATTTCTTGCGTGCTGTAAAACAATTATAGAGGTCTCTAATTCAATTGGAGACCTCTTCAATTGAATTATAGATGTCTCTAAATGAATGGATTTAAACCGGGCTACAAGCGAATTTTTGATGTCTTTAATTAATTTGTAGACCTCTCCAAATATTTTTCAGAGCTCTCCAAATATTTAAAGACCTCTGTAAATACTTTAGTATATTAAGATTTGGCATGTATTAACATCGATTTCAAGATATCTAAAATTGAATTTCACCGCGCTCAAATTGATTGAGAGGTCTCTAATTGAATTCAAGACCTCTATAAATTAATTTGTAGCGCGCTATAAAACAATTACAGAGGTCTTCAAATCAATTAGAGACCTCTTCAATTCAATTACAGAGCTCTTAAAAACAGCTGAAATACACCTTAATTTTTGATATCTTCAATTGAATTGGAGAGGTCTCCAAATATTTAAAGACCTCTTCAAATATTTGAGTATATGTAGATTTGGCGTTCCATATTTTCGACATATTTTAATATATTGTTTCTGCACAGTGTGCTCGGAGAGAGATAGTTTTATTTATACTGTAAGTACGGCCCCCTTCACAGATCATCCGCCATTTTAGAAAATATTTCCCAATCGAAAGTCCTCGGCAGATTCCGTTACCCTACATCAAAGCAATCTGCCGAGGTGTTCCGATTGATAATTTCCGCGTTACATATTTTGTCCGCCATATTGGAAAGTTGTAACCAGAACAATTGGATTTAATTGTTTAACAAATGCCAATGACAAAGAAGGAGTGTCCCTACATAGAACTAATACGGAATAAAACATCTATCAAGATAAGTTTTTCAGTTTTTATAGGATTATGGACATATTTACATATATACGTTACAGCACGGCTTTTAATCTTATTACGCACAGAGTTAGTTCCCTTTGTTTTACCTACCACATTTGTAACAACAATATTAGGCGATAATGTAACAGTTATTCTATACATTATTCTAGGTAGTTATTGGGTTATTGCAGGCCGCAGGAGCGGCCCGCTATATTTAATACGTGGTTGGAAAATGTAACATGTCAGTGAAGTAGTGTACAGTATAGTTCTTTGAAGGAAATGTTATGAATTAAATGAAACTCGCCTAAGTCTAAGAAGGTACGATGAAAACTGGGTTAGACCACTGTTTATTGTATAGCTTTAAAATTGTGAAAAAGTTTATATGTCTATCTTTTATCAATGTAAACGTTATATAATTCTATATGCTTATGTAAACGTTTAATAAGTAGTGAAAAGTTACTATAGTTCGGCCAGTGTAAAAACCGATATCGGTCAACATGCCGGTATCTTCCGGTATCGGGTAATGTGGATCCATTACGTTACTATGACTCGATGTTTTAAATTAAAATTACAATCAAACCAGTTTGTTTTTGAATGATAGTATCACAGTCCAGTCACTGACAGTCAATTTTAGTCAGACATTTCATGTTAGAGCAATAAACTGACAGGTAGCATTTTCTCGATTCAGAAGTCAATCTTGATATTTTCATTTTTTTGCTTTTGTTTCCTCTTTATTTTTTGCTCTGCAAATTTTAACCGAGGCAGCTGTCTTGGTGTTCCTCAGTGTGGCTATGGCTCTTACTGCATTCACAGACAAAGACTGGGACAGCACAGCAAAAAGTACATCAATTTGAATTCAGCTGGTTCCAGGTAACAGTACATGAAGCATTCATTCGTTTTTACCAATTTGATGATTTAGCTGGATTAATATTTTATCATGATCACCAAAAGTATCTATTGGTTTGACAAAGAATCGAAAGATCTCATTAAAGAGTTTGATGTCTGTGGATGAAGTTAAGTGCAAGAAATTTGAGCTTGACTAATTCCTGTTAGCTTTCATTCAGTATTGCAAAGCTGTTTCAATATTTTCACCTACAATTTTGATGAATTAACCGGATTGTTTTTTTTACATCATTCATTGCTGGAACCGATCTACAACAAAAGGACTGAGAATTTTTATGTCAGTGATATATTGAATGGTGTAGTGATACTTAGAGCCTAAGGGGTGCAACGATTAGGTCAAAAGCTTATTAAGTGTATTGCGATACAGCCAACCCTTATTGCAATACGTATTGTAATATTGATATTGCAGAAAAACTAAACAAATATATAGTAATTGTGAAGTATAACAGGTAGGTATAGTGGAATGAATGACAAACGAAGGATTATGTTTAAGTTTTATTCTAATGCATACGTTTCGAGCATAAACATGATCTTCATCAGAGATGATGAATATATAGCAATGTGTAAAGTTAGAAGTTGATTTAACTCTGAATATTGCGGTACAGAAATTCATACCGCGATATGTTTCGGCCAGGCTCTGTATTGCAAAATACCAGTTTATTATATACCTATAAATATTCTGTCAAAAATACAGTATTCACCCATCACATACGGCCTGACACAAAAAAAAATTGTATTGTATGTATGTGCAATGCAAATTACAGTGCTATCCTTTGAAAGATGGCATTCAATTGGTCCTAAAATACACATGGCGTTAATAACGTCGCTTTTGACTAGGTCGTTACTACTTGTTTATACAATGACGTCAATGAAATGACATCGCGCACTTCATATATTTTGCTTAAATGAACTTTTCTTCAAGTTTTATGCTTAAAATGTTCTTTTAATTAAGTTTTTTCGCCCAGGCTTGTGTACATTGCAATAAGACCATTAATTTGTTTTACTCTATAGAATTTACATTTCTATAGCAACCATATTCAAATAAGGATGCAGATTTGCAGTATTGAACCATCATTGTCCTCTTGCTACAATGTTCCATTTCAAATATGTATACATATGGGTAGCAGTCACCATATTGCATAAAGGACACATGCAGTGCCTTCAGCGCTTTTATAACTGTAAACAATGTGGTTTTCGTAAAGTTTCCGTCTTATATGCTGCATACGACTTTAAAGTCCAAGATCACATTGAGTTTACTAATAATATTAAAGAAACATAAATTAACTTATAGGATACTGATTAAACCATGTTCTATTTACTCTAAAACAATGTTAACAAACTTTGATTTTGAAATTCGTACTTAAGTCATTTCTTCATGAAAAAGAGTTGACAGAAAGCCTTTCTTTTTTTAGCAATATAATTTTTAAAAAAATACTGCACTATATTTCTACCATAAACACCGATTTAAAAAGCAACGTTAGAAATGTGTCTGGATTAAATAAAGGTCATTTCCGCCGGTTAGATATCTTTCTTGGTAAATAAGAGCTACCCGGGACTTTCATATTTACACACTGCTTTGCTAGTAGCTCAATCGTTAAATACATACTTGAACCCAGATAAAATATAGATTGAAAAATTAAACAAAACAATTAGTCATATGTTCATATATATCACCTTTCTACAGGATTGTCGCATTAACGGGCTAATGCCTACAGACTGCTAACATACAGAGGAAACAGGACGAGCTGGTTGCTGGAAGCAGAAATCGAAATGACCGTTATATACGAAGGTTAAGTTAATATTTGTATAATTTATTATAACCGTGCAATATACTTTAACCAAGGGACAAAACTTCCGCATTGCAGCAGTACTTGATTATGTTAGACAAAAATAAAATATGTGGGGGTTTCCCATCTATTTCGTACTTCCAACATGTCCAACCTCCAACTTTATTATATAAGAAAATGATCAGACATGTCCCGATTGTTTAAATAATTTGAAGAAAAAGAGAAAACAACTATTTGTATTAATTTAAAATTTAGATCTTTTTTTTTATTTTGAGCTAATAACGGTAATTGTAAGAACAAATTGTAAACTTTTGTTTTGATTCGTTATTATTGATATACAAATTGTATATATGCATGTACCCTAAAAACTCTTTTGGGTGAACATGTATATGATACAAAAAAAGTGAAAAATATTTTAAAAAATGATCATTTTGTCAAGTGATTTTTGACAAAAATGGCAAAATAAGAAACTTGCCGTACTGAAATAAACATTTCTTTTTGTTTATACGAGAGGGGGGGGGGGGGGCGGTTTTTATTCACTGTTGGTAGAGAATTTCGTTCTAAATTCCTTACAGTATTCAGGAATAATGACACTGGGCAGAATGTTACTAAAATTTAGTTCAGGCCCCAAGTTGACTCACTTTGCTCAGCGATAAGCTTTGTTGAACCGTATATGTCCCGGATCGTATATATCACACGGGGAAAAATTCGACCGCATATGTCACACGTTTGATATAATCGGTCGAAAATAGTCTTCGCGTGAAACGTATATGGCACATATTATGTGATGTATACGTTTGACTTCGAATTTTATACGAACACGAAAACGAATATCTCACATGCAGAAAAAGGCAAATAAAAACGAAATTTTCAACGAATACGTCACATTTTGATCAATTTGAAAAAAAAAAAATATTCAAAACAATCAAATATGGTTGATTAAGTTATGCCGCATAGATTCTGCTTAACACAACCAATACAAGTCGATCCGATCGGTCCCAACACTTGTATGGGAACTAGATATTCCCACTCGAAGGTGTGGTCTGTATTATGTCTTTTAATTTGTATAAATAATGTTTGGTCAAATTTCGATCGGGTGTTCTTGAAAGTTATCGACTGCGTTCGTGTGGCCCTTGAGTGGTGATTATTAACAGGAAATTATCTCAGAACAGCATTGATTATAAAACATCACTATACATTTTTTTCTGTATAACACAATACATTTATCACAGATTAAACACATATCAAACTTGATATATTTGATGGCTGGTGAAACAATGTAAAGTAACCGTAAGATGGTAATGACCCTCGATCATTTTTGTCGAGCCCACTTGCGGTGAGCTCGACATAGTCGCCGCTTTTGGCAGTCGGTGTATGTGCATCCGTGCGTCTGTAAGCCCGTGCGTCCGTCCAAACTGATTTTGTCCGGACCATAACTTTGGCATGCAAGGAGCAATCGTGTTTATATTTGGCATAAATGTTAAAGTGACATTATGCGCATTTTTTTCAAGTAAAAATCCAGCTGAATATGGTGTGTGTACAAAAGCGTAGAGGAAATAATAGCTTTTAACCCAATACACCAAACTCTTCACGCTACCAGTATGAAATAATAACTTTCCAAATATTGATTTTCTTATTTGACTGGGAGAGTCAATTTAAGAAAAGAACAACTGCATGCAGGAGTTGCTTCCCTTCCACTGCCGAAATCTCTACCAACGTCAACAACGACACAATCAACTATCTTTTATCAGTCCGTTTTTTTATTTCTAAAGCACCAACTTCAAATACTAATGCGGCATAATCATTAATTTAACATATTTAAATGAACAGCAACCAAAAATTGCTTTTATCAAACTGTCACCAAAAATACACTATGTGCAGTAAGATGCGCATAATGTCACTTTAACCTCAATGAGAAGGAGTGTCATTTGTCGAATTAAGAATGACTTTGTCCGGAGCATTTCTTCTATATACTTGAAGGGATATTGATACATGTAACAATGCATAAATGTTTACCTTAATGAGACGAAGAGTCATACAGATGAACAAATCCCTATGTCTACGGTCAAGGTCACAGTTTGAGGTTAAAGGTCAAATTGAAGAATGAGATTTTGTACTGAAGGATGTACTGAAGGATTTTCATACCATTATAAGACAGGGTGTATTGTGCAAGAACCAGATCCCTAGGTCTAAGGTCAAGGTCACACTCAGAGGTTAAAGGTCAAACACAGGATTGAAAATTGTGAATAAACAATCGTATCTCTTTTTATTTCCCTGCAGCTACAATATCTTTTGTGTAACATTTAGTTTCTTCGATTCAAATCCACCTAAAATCAGTCATAGTTCCTGGGGGGTCACTGTTCTTCAAAAAAAATAATGACCGGGGTTATTATTCTATGGGGTTTCCTAAACATTGTTACAACGGCTCCGGCAAACGGCCCAGGGACGGGTGCCTTGCCATCCACTTCCTACAAAAGTATAATTAGTAATTTTATACACTAAAGTATCACAAATAAGTTTCGGTGTAAACTGTCAAAATGACCAGAATGAATATATCAAACGTGTGAAAGGTTCGACCGAATGTATCACGCGTGTGAAAGATTCGACCGAATATATCACGCTTGTGAAAAATTCGACCGAATATATCACACGTGTGAAAAAGACATATACGTCAGGTGTAAACTGTCAAAAATGACCAAACGAATATGTCACATTAAACACGTGTTATATTTACGGTCGAATATATCACACACGTGTGATATATACGTTCCGGGACATATACGGTTCAATAAAGCTTTCTTCACAAACGGTCTTGAATAAATCATTCTTCTTCAGCCACCTAATATCATTTTATAGCATCTCCTACTTTTTAGACTGAGTATGTACATGTACATTTCTTTTGGGATATCATTTTAATTTGTCTTTGTGTATTCGGTGACAAAACGATCTATTTGTGATGTTGCAGAATTAGTGAGGAGACGGTCCAAAACTCTGAGATGCATGTTCATACTTTCCATACTGATGTTGTTAACATCCGTGACGTCACTGGTTGTCGGTATTGTTGCAGTACAGACCTCCAACACTGTATTTCCGTTTAATGCCGGGGGAGCTATAATTGCTGGTATAATGGTACGTATTTAATTTATTCAGTATATATCCCGCGTCTAAAAGTAGTGCTGTGTAGTTTGAAAAGTGGTATTCCTCCGCGAAATAATTCGCAGTAGTACAACCATTCGTATAACAAACTTTAACGTACTGTGTAGTACAATACACATTTTTAATAACAGAATAATTATGTTAATTATTTATATGCCATATTTGCTTGATTTTTAGCCAAAGTAAAGTTTGTACATGTAACAAAAACTGTTTATTATTAAACTTGACATTCCTCGCGGTGTTATACATGTATAAACTTTTCTGTGAAAAATGGTTATTGCACATGTCATAATTCTCTGTGTTGTGCAAGAAATTCTACTATAAATAGTTATTACACAGGAAAATACATCGGCATATCGAGGGTTTAACGAACACTGTTGTAACTCGTGTTTTACAATATTACATTTTTTTTTATATTTGATATTCTCTTAATGATGAACAAAAGTTGTCAAAATGTTAGATATGATTAATTATCCTTATCTTGTCAAAAAATCACTGTTTTACAAAAGGTTGTATCTCAAAATAGGCATGTGCCTTAATACAACACTTTTGTAACTCGAGTTAAAACAGTATTGCATTTATAAACATAATGTGCAATATTTTAATGCAATACTGTTGTAACTTTATTCCTGGTGTAGGAATAAGATTCTGTAAATAAACCAGCTGACTCTGTAAACCTGCGGTAATCTTTGTGACATCATCACTGTAATGGCATCATACGATGTACGTTCTATGAAAACAATACTTCACTTGTGACAACAATCTGGTAGGGATAAAAAAAGACCATACCCATTAGTATTAGAGCTTATCAGTGGTAAGTTACATTTTGTACTTTTTCATTTTTTTATTTTAAAAGCTTATACTCAGTAGATCTATAAATGTACATGTAAATCGTAACAACTATTTTAAAAATGATATAATGTTACCATATAAGATAAGATTTTCATATTATATTCTCTGGTAGACTAATTTCTCTGGTAGACCAAGTCCACATAATCTGAGAGGTCTTTGTTCCTCTTACATCAGAGCTAAACTACTAATGATGATACAAGATATCCTGAAAACTGCGAAATTAAATAAATAGGCATTCTCAAGTTTTGAGCTAATTACTTTGAGAAAAGAAAAGGTTACATTTTTACATGCCCGTTGTCACGGACCTTTTATGGCATCATCTACAGCGGGCGACGTCTACAATGTTGTCAGGTCCCTAATATAAACAATCCTAACCAATCGTTCTAATCTGCTAAGCTAATAACGCGGCAAAGTTGAATAGGCATCTTAATTACCACCGTCACCCAAGACTAATTTCTAGGGGTGTAACGATAGTCGATACTATCGACTTATCGCGATTGTATCAGACCCTATAGTCGATAGCGATTTCACACTGTCGATACTATCGCCGATAGTCTGGACAGCTATCGACTTTTCTCGATAGTTTTCTTTTTTCATTTTTGAATGCTTTATTTACATAAAATGTAATTGATTTTCCTTTGCCATAAAACGTACGTTTACATTACGGGCTAGCCTAAAAACAAAAATAATATCAAACAGGGAATGCCACGTACCAAAAACGCAGCCTCCCCAAAACGAGCCCCACATCACCCAGAAGTGCACACCACCAACACACGCACACACACACACACACACACACACACACGTACACACACACGACACACACACACAATCATGTACACACACACATATACACTACCAACACACACTAGCATACAAAGCAAACACACGAGGACAAAACGAACAATTAAAGGAACACAGTGTTATAAGTTATAAGTTATATATACGACGACGTTTCCGTTCCTAAAACGTCGTTGTCGTCAAACCATCCATCAATCCATGACTACGCATAGTGAAAATTTTAATGACGCGTATCTGTTTAATAAAAATGGTTTAGCATTCTTAATTAAAATAATAACGATTATATTTATACTGAATTCAAGTTAATTACATGTATTGATACAAACAAAATGAATCAACTTGGTAAAAATATATAGTATGTAATAATGTAAACTATCGAATATCGTGATAGTACCGCGATATTGAAGCCAACTATTGATATTCTATCGTGATAGTACTTTTAACTATCGATAACTATCGTGATAGTAAATTTGGCTGCAATAGTCAGCCCTACTAATTTCCATGTAATAACAATTGGACAAAAGTAGAGTTCTCCGTTTCTAAATTAAATAATTCCTAACCAGTATTCACTGCATTTTTAACTAGCTGTGAATGTTAAATTGCCAAAATTAGAGTTGCTCATTGATGGGCGTAATATTTGACAATTTGGCACTCTTGTTAAATAGTGTAATATTCATTACTAAGCATAGTCTTCTACACACCTGCTCCTTTATTGGACTTGTCATCTGATTGCCCTGTTAGGTGGGCAAGCCTGGTGTTCTACACACCTGCTCCTTTATTGAACTTGTCATCTGATTGCCCTGTGAGGTGGTTAGGTTGATGTCAGACTAAATAACCTTAAAACATAAATAATATAATCTTTGGAAGTATTACAATACAACCTAAAAGTTTCAGATATGCATTCAAGTCATTATCGATAAAATCAGCGGTTTAAAATATGCTTCAGTACCGTAAACCATTCAATAATCTATGTACAGTTTTTTGTTGTACAATTAATGGGTGGATGCGATTTATTACAGAAGGCC
>JAFMSR010000006.1:39315114-39337614 GCA_022818135.1 Saxidomus purpurata | reverse complement strand
TGGCACACAGTGCCAGAGTGAGCTATTAAGATCGCTTTCCGCCCGGAGTGCGTCGTACGTCATTCCCACAGCGGAATACAACTGCATGCACTGATGAAATTAAGTTTCTCAATTCAGTGTCAGTGTCATTTTTGGATGGATATGACTGGATGAAAATTATTGTAAACAGAGAGTGGACAAATTTGTGAGCTTTGCCAGCCTAACCACCTCACAGGGCAATCAGATGACAAGTCCAGTAAAGGGGCAGGTGTGTAGAAGACCAGGCTTAGTAATGAATAATACACTATGTAACATACCATATAACTGATGTCAAACTAAATACCCCCCAAAACATAAATAATAGAATCTTTGGAAGTATTAACTTAACCTAAAAGTTTCAGCTATGCATGCCCAGTCAATATCGATAAAATCAGCGGTTTAAAATATGCTGCAGTACCGTCAACCATTGAATACTCTATGTAGACTTGTTGTTGTACAATTAATGGGTGGATGCGATTTATTACAGAAAACCTCTATATGATTAACTGTGGTAAAATGGGGCATTTTTTGCAAAAGGTTCTTGTTTGAAATTGTATTTATTTATCACTTTATGTTCATTGAACACATATTCATTGAACTTATAATCTATGTTTGCTAGATGTAGGGAGTGCCCCTTTAACGTGCTTTTCCTTATATTCAGTTGTCAAAACAAGGCAAGACAGAAAAAGTTAAACTTGGAATGTTTAAATGACATCTGTTCTACTCAAAACAAAAACAGGTTCTACACCACTATATTATGGTTTTGCTTACAAAAGTTTTGTGACTTGTTTTAAGATACAAAAGCTTGTAAGCAAAATACGCCAAGAAATATCTAACAATGATATTTAAGTGAACATGATTTTTGTGAGAAATAAATAAGCTGTTATGTATTAAAATTTAGTTATTTAGGACTTTGAATTCAACATGTCTTAAAGTGATTGAAATGTTGCTGTTGCTTTTGAAAATGATGAACATATGTATGATAAACACTGAAAAGTGTCTTTGTATTCCACGGAATGTTTGATGAAAGTTTTGAAACATAGTTTGTGAGTCTATCCAGTTATCTTCAATTCTTGTTCTCCATCTCTAAAACAATGAATAACAATAAAAACAATCTATATTCTTTTTTAAATCCCTGTTCAATAATACCTAATGCACAGTAATACTGCATTAAGAAACAGTGTTATATGGCATTCAGATAAGTAACAATAGATTCTGCAGATGTTATAACACGAAAAAACGTGCGTTAACCCTACATTCAGATAAGTAACAATAGTGTTGCATAAAAAGATATAAAAAATGTAGCGTTTGAAATTGGAAACTGTTTTAACTAAAAAATAATGTTTAAAATCATATTGTTTTGTTAAGAATTCAACAAGTAAAGTGCACATACTAAAATCGCTTGCAGTAATGATGTCAGTGACATGTGTCTGAACTTTTTTGTTGATCTGAGTTACAACAGCGTTGCGTTAATCCCATGATATATACATTTATTATATACCTAGTATTACCTACTAATGTTTATCTGAATTTTATTTAGTATTTGTGCAGTAAAATACAACATCCCGTATCAAATTTTCCGTATCAGATGGATTTAGCCGTATCTTATCTGTCCACCGTGTAAGTTGTACACACATGCATATTCATATCATACCGGTATTCCTACTCCAAAAGTTGAAAAATAGATCCACATTGATGCAGTAAAATAAGTGTAGTTTCATTGTCGTCACATTTTTTTAATGTCACATTTGAAGACAAATGAATACAACGTCTTTTTCGCATTAAATAAAGAAGACAGATGATTTACATTTTTGCATTTACTTTTTATTAATGTTGTTTGTTTATACACGGAAGAAGGAAGTGACGTCATCGACGTCATATAAAACGTGACACGAAATAGCGCGTTATGTTGATTTTTGCCATTAGGACACAAATTAACGTTTATATAAAATTTAACATATGATATTCGGTAAGAGGTATACAATAAAATGTAAAAGGTCAATTATAACAGTCGGTTGATCTGCGTGTGTATCTTTCTCGTTTGCTGCATAGATCAGGATCACACTCGAGGCTTCGCCTCTTGTGTGATCCGGAACTACACAGCCAACTCAAAAGATACGACGCCGCAGATCAACCGACTGTTATAATATTCCGTTTGTATCATACTGGTAATGTTGACATAAGCGATATTTATTTATACGAATTTAATTAAGTTCGATTGCGAACAATTCGCGCCGAGCTCATTGAATCGATCCACTCAAACCAAGCTCTTTAATAGATTTTCTCAAATTGCGATGTAGAGTTTTACTTATGTTGCTGATTCTAGCCATTACTTTATCATTTTGGTGAAATCTATCTACAAGTATACTATCGTGATATAAATATCTGTTAGTGCACATTCTAGCATAAAATGTGCTGTTTTTGCCCATTTTGCCGGTGTTTTAACAGGAGAAAAAACGTGTGTTAACGGGGAGATTCACGCGCCGTTATAACCCGTTTTCATTTATGCGCAGTACAGGGCCATTGTAAACAATTGACCTGTCTCCCAAGTCTTACATCATGTACGGCGTCAACAGTGCCGGGCTTAAAAACCGCTGGTGACGACATAAATATGACGTAAACAACACGGACGTTGTCCCGCGCATTATTGAACGTCGTACCAGCAAGAGCGTTTCATTGTTATTTTTATGATTTTTTTTACTACTTATGCTAGAATAGCGCTAACGAATGTTTTTTCGTATTATAACACCTGCAGAAACCCTCGGGATATGTTGGTGCCCTCGCCCTAACGGACTCGGGCAACAACCATCCCTCGGGATTCTGCAGATGTTATAACATGAAAAAACGTGCGTTAACCCTACAAACAAATCCATTTAAAATGTTGGTGCGTTTGGTTTAACAGTACCGCTATATATAGGGATTTTCAAAAGCGTATGTAACGCTTTATAAATTGGTAGTGTGTATTTTTCAAACATACAGATATACTTTACAGCAATTTATACACGGACCTTTATATGCCCCCGAAGGGTGGCATATTAAAATCGCACCGTCCGTCCGTCTGTCTGTGCGTCCCCACTTACAAATTCGTGTCCGGACTGTGTAACAATGTCATGCATTGAAGTATTTTAAAAAAAAACTTGGCACAAATGTCTAGCACATCAAGACAACGTGTCGCGTGCAAGACCTCAAAGGTCAAGGTTACATTTGGAGTTTGAAGGTTATGGAATCCTCTATATATGCACACATTCGTGTCCGGACTGTAACTTTGTCATGCATTGAAGGATTTTAAAATAACTTGGCACAAATGTCTAGCACATCAAGACGACGTGTCGCGTGCAAGACCCACGTCCCTACCTCAATGGTCATGGTCACACTGGAATCCTCTATATATGCACACATTCGTGTCCGGACTATTACTTTGTTATGCATTGAAGGATTCAAAAATAACTTGGCACAAATGTCTAGCACGCCAAGACGACGTCTCGCGTACAAGACCTACATCCCTACCTCAAAGGTTAAGGTCACACGTAGAGTTTGAACAATTATTGAGCACATGTAGAGGACAAAGACTGTGAGGCACCTCTTTCGGGGGCATTCGTCACTTGTGAGGGACAGCTCTTGTTTATTTGACTATTCATTCTAAAATGTCTTATTTTTAGACAATTCGAAGGATTTTACTTTTCATCAAAATCTGAGAGCGAACAAGTTTAATATAAGAAATTTGTATATGCATCAAGAACACGTGAAATCTCCTGAACTTTATCAAATATTGTGGTTTGTTGTTTTTTTTCAGTCTTTTCTGTTGTCTCTTTGTCCCATGTACATGTACTATACTGCAAAACAAGACGGGTATCCAGATACTCTAGACGAAGGCTGCTGCGTAAGTGTGTATGTCAGGTTTCATTATCCAACTTTTGTCCGTTCCCTTGTTTATTCAGACAATTGTTCTTTATTATACAATGTACTACTTATATGTCCGTTCCCTTGTTTAGTGAGATAATTTGTTTTCATTGTCCAACTGCCGTCCGTTCCCTTGTTAACTTAGTATTCAGACAAAATGTTTTCATTAACCAACTTATGTCCGTTCCCTTGTTTATTCAATTTGTATTCATTATTCAACTTGTGTCCTTTCCCTTGTTTATTCAAACAACATGTTCCATTATCTAACTGCTGTCCGTTCCCTTTTTTTATGCCCCCGAAGGGTGGCATATTAAAATCGCACCGTCCGTCTGTCCATCCGTCCGTCTGTCCGTCCGTCTGTGCGTCCCCACTTACAATTCGTGTCCGGACTGTAACTCTGTCATGCATTGAAGGATTTTAAAATAACTTGGCACACATGTCTAGCACATCAAGACGACGTGTCGCGTGCAAGACCCACATCCCTACCTCAAAGGTCAAGGTCAGACTTAGAGTCTGAAGGTTATGGAATCCTCTATATGTCTAAATGTCTAGCACATCAAGCGGATGTGTCGCGTGCAAGACTCAAGTCCCTACCTCAAAGGTCAATGTCACACTAAATGTTTAAAGTAATGGAAAACTGTATGCATGGTTACTCTGTCATGTATGGAAGGATTTTAAAATTACATAGCACATTTATTGAGCACATGGAGAGGACACAGACTGTGAGGCACCTCTTTCGGGGGCATTCGTCACTTGTGAGGGACAGCTCTTGTTCAGACGATTATTTGGTGCGAGCACGCTAGACTGAGTTTGAAATTTATATATACTGCATTGTTTTGCTAATTAAAATATACAGCCAAATTAGAAAAATGAATGACTTCTTATGGTGGTCTCTTTGTAGGTCGATTATTGAAACCTTGCTTGCTTTTAATTCCGTTTTGACGGTAAAGTTATCAAAATGAGAAGACGTATTTCCTCTGACCTCTGACGTCAGAAATACATGCATACGGCTGTACAAGTCATTGCGTTTCACATCAGTCGAACGATCTCATTAAAATAAACTATCAACAGCCTAGTTGTGTACGAATCGCGTTCGTTCCAAGCTTCCTCGAAGATCAGTTGACTTTATGAGATTGTTTTTACAGTCAAACGTTGTTTGGGTCGTTATAAATATCTCGTTTCTATAGCAGTGCAAGTTTACGTACCGCGACGCATTAAGTAATTTACTTTAGATATATAAAAAAAACTGCTTCGTCCATTATCCACTAAGATCGTCGATATTTGCTCTCAGATGTGTTGAAATTTCCGTGCTGAGATAAATACCAGTCAAGATATTACGATAACATTTTTAGCAAAATGGATTACAGTGGCCGAAAAAATTTCCGTTAGGTTAGAAAATTGCGCGCCATTCTGCCTATTTTGGTGTTATGGAATTGCAAAAACAAAACCAGTACGTTAGACAGTTACTCACTGGACGAACAGTTTCACCATTTTAAGTGTGTGTCTTGTCTGAATATTCTGAAACGCTCAATTTATAAAAACTCATTCAACACATTGAAGGCAACTACTGATATTTACAGCATGGTTGTACAGAAATATTAAACAAATATCTGGTCGAAGTTCTAAACATTTAATCCAACTGATGTGAATGTATTGCATATTCCATACAACTTTAAAGATAAGCTTATGGTCATGTGATCTTTTAGATTTTTAAACGTTTCGTATTTGTTGTCATAGCAACCAGAGTTCTACACCAAAGTTTGCTAAGTTGTTAAAAAACAGGATCACCTCGACTCCCCCCTATGCAAAGAAATTAGTTTTTGGTTAAACAATTTAAAAATTGAAGAATTTTATTTTTCTTAAATTTATTTTAGTAACAGTGACCTCGACCCTAGTGACCGAAACCCCCCTTTTTGCTACAATTTAAAAACTAAAAAAAAATATTTTTAGTAACAGTGACCTTGCTCTTGACTCAGGTGACTTTGCCCCCAAAAAAAAAAATTTTATGCTTAAATAATCAAAAATCTAGAAATAAAAATCTATTTTAAGAAACACTGATCTTGACCTTGACCTTAGATACCTTGACCTTAGTGACCATGACCCAAACAAATTTTTTTTTGCTTAAAACAATTTTTAAACTCAACAAAAAACTATTTGTAGTAACAGTTACCTAAACCTTGACTTTTGAGCCTTGTGGCCTTGACCCTAGTGACCCAAAGCTTCCTCTCCACGCAAGCTACCTACACTCCAAGTTTCATTACAATTGGTCACTCCTTACCCAAGTTTTTGAGCGGAAACCATTTTATATATTTAGTAACAGTGCCCTTGTCCTTGACCCTAGTGACTCTAAATGCAATCCCCAGCTTTCTTTCTACACAAGCTACCTACACACCGAGTTTCATTGCAACTGGTCACTCCTAACTTAAGTTATTGAGCGGAAACTAGTTTTCTTTTTACAGTAACAGTGACCTTGACTGTGACCTGAGTGAACCAAAATTCAATTCCAAGCCTCTTCTCTAGGCAAGCTACAAACACACCAAGTTTCATTGTAATTGGTCACTCCTAACTTGAGTTATTGAGCGTAAACCATTTTTCTATTCTTAGTAACATTGACCTTGACCCTAGTGACCCCAAATGCAATTTTAAGCTTCCTCTCTATGCAAGCTACCTACACACCGAGTTTCATTGCAATTGGTCACTCCTAACTTAAGTTATTGAGCGGAAACTAGTTGTCTATTTACAGTAACAGTGACCTTGACTTTGACCTGAATGAACCCAAATTCAATTCCAAGCTTCGTCTCTACGCAAGCTACCAACACACCAAGTTTCATTGTAATTGGTCACTCCTAACTTGAGTTATTGAACGTAAACCATTATTCTATTTTTAGTAATATTGACCTTGACCTTGACCCTAGTGACCCCAAATGCAATTTTAAGCTTCGTCTCTATGCAAGCTACCTACACACCGACCGAGTTTCATTGTTATTGGTCACACTCCTTACTGGAGTTATTGAGTGTAAACCTTTTTTCTATTTTTAGTAATAAGCCATTGACCTTGAACTTGACCCTAGTGACCCCAAATGCAATTTTAAGCTTCGTCTCTATGCAAGCTACCTACACACCGAGCGAGATTCATTATTATTGGTCACTCTTAACTGGAGATTTTGAGTGGAAACCGTCTTTCAATTTTTAGTTACAGTGACCTTGACCTTGACTTTAGTGACCCCATATGCAACACCAAGCTGTGTGTCCATGCAAGCTACCTACAAACCAAGTTTCATTGCAATTGGTCACTCTTAACTTAAGTTATTGAACGGAAACCAATGTTTGACGCCTGCAGACATACTACATCGCCATTCTAATAAGCAGTTTGATTTCAAAAAACCTGCTTAAAGCTGCTCGCTCTCAGTTACCGTTGAAAAAAATATTTTTCCAAAAAATTGACATTCTTATTCATAAATATAAAACAAAAGGCTAGAATAAAAATAAGCAAAAGTCTAGGTAGGAATTTGCAAAAATCGATTGAAAAGGTTGGTTACACGGCACCGCTACACATTATATTGAAATTTCAAAAGCGTTTGCAACGCTTTTGAATTTGGTAGCGTATTTTTTTTAGTTTAGAAATATACGTGACATGAATTTATACTGGAGCCTTTTTATATGACCATATATTCTAAAATACTTTATTTACATATAGTTTGTAGAACTTTATTTTTTTACCAAAATCTGAGAGCGAGCATAAATATAAACCATAACACTAGAATCAACAACAAAAAATTCTAGCATAAAATCTGCTATTTTTGCCCATTTTGCCGGTGTTTTAACAGGAGAAAAAACGTGTGTTAACGGGGAGATTCACGCGCCGTTATAACCCGTTTTCATTTATGCGCAGTACAGGGCCATTGTAAACAATGGACCTGTCTCCCAAGTCTTTCATCATGTACGGCGTCAACGCCTAACGGGCTCGGGCACCAACCATCCCTCGGGATTCTGCAGATGTTATAACACGAAAAAACGTGCGTTAACCCTACAATATTCTAGGTGGGAATTTGCAAAAATCGATTGAAAATGCTGGTTTAACGGCACCGCTACAATACATATGTTTATATTTGAATTACAAAAGCGTTTGCGACACTTTATTATTTGGTAGCGTGTTGTTTCGAATCTACAGATACTCTTTACAGGCGTTTGTACTGGGACCATTTTATATGACTATATGTTCTAAAATATGTTATTTTCATACAGAAGAATTTTTATTTTCTTACCAAAATCTTAGAACGAGCAGCTTTAACAGAAAAAATGTTTTTTTGATTGTTATGATGACTTCTGTTCTTAAATTAAAAAATAAAGACTTTTTAACAATAATGCATACATGTTCCATTTCAGGGCTGTGCATTTTTTTTCTGGGGATTTTTTACTCTACTGGGTACCCTGTTTGGCTTTATTGTGAATGGAATAGTTGCAGTTATTGTCTGTGTTCGCCCTTCGGAAGATATAGGTAAACCTTTGAAATGATATTTTCCATTACTATTCAATCACCATTCATAACATGTCATTATTTTAACATTACCTAGTCACCAATCGAATTCTAAAGGTACGCACCCTAAATCTATCACTGTTTGTTCACCGATGCATACAGGTTCACAAACTTGATACCAATGATCACAGTACACGAGTACACATTCTAAAGCTACCCATATTCACGGTATTCACTCGCCGAAACATTTAGGTATCTTTACTGTGTTATAACTTAATCAAAGTATTGAAAGAATGATTGAAGGTGATTCTTCTTAATAGCGAAACTTGGATAAGGGGACGCTATTCAATATTTCGTACATAAAACTGGTGAATATTCAAAAGCCATAATTAAAGGGGCACTCCCTACAACTAACCGATTGTATTCTAGAAACATAAATTATGCGTTCAATGCACGTAAAATGATAAATAAATGCAATTTCAAAGAAGAACTTGTTGTTGTACAATTAATGGGTGGATGTGATTTATTACGGAAATCCTATTTATTGATTTATTGTGGTGAAATGAGGCATTTTTCGCCATAGGTTCTTCTTTGAAATTGTATTTATTTATCAATTGACGCCAATTTAACACATAATCTATGTTTCAAGAATATAATCTGCTAGATGTAGGGAGTGCCCCTTTTAACCGCTGATCTTATCGATAATGACCAAGAATATATAGCTGAAACTTTTAGGTTAACTTATATTACTACCAAAGTAACTATTATTTATATTTTGGATGTTATTTAGTTCGACATCAGTTATAGGATATGTCCCTTTAAAGAAATCGATTTCGGGAAGCTTTCTACAGTTTCCTTTATGTATACGGGGCCAACATTTTCCCTTTCATAGACATCTTTCAAACTTGTCATGTTGACTAGGAAACAAGATAGAACCTGAAATCTGAAATCTGAAATAAAAATCATACGTCATCATCTTTGCATTATCTGCCCTTGGACACATCATTTTGTTAGTTTGCGGTTACACTTGTCACATATGACGTGCTGTAGTGACATTAAACCTCCATTTATAGTTGTGTTGTAATTCTTTGGTGCATAACGATTTATTTATTTTATTTCTGGATGTCGCTATATAATGTACAGTTTCGATATTATGTTCGTTTTGGAAAATAAAACATTTATTTATTTATTATTTAACGTGTATTCGGTCCTTTTCAAACATTTTGAATAAACATGCTAGTTGTTGGGTATGCCCCTTTTATATTTCAGACTGTGAGACAAACTCCGACACGAAGAAGATCCTTGCCATATTGACGATTATTTTAACAATCATTCTAATGATTTTACCGGTAGTGATAGCTATAACTTGTTGCTGCAACGCATGCAAGGATGTGCATACAAATGATATACATGTACAAATACCAGACTCTAGTCCTATAGTCAGAAACCGTAGGAGTATACCCCAAAGACAATTAAATATATGGGACCAAGGAACACAGAATGGTATATATCTAATATCGAACAATGATCAGATACCAGGAACGTCAGGCGAAATTACTTATTCAGATTCAAATAATGCAAATAGCAATCAAAGTGACTTTAGAAATAGCAACATATATGTTAGGCAGCCTACAGCACCCACAGCGCCCCCAGAGTACTGGAGTACCTTAAGCGGAGATAACAGTCCTACTGGAGAGCTGGGTGCTCGAGCTGATCGTAGACAATTTCCTCAGGAACATGATCAAGCTAACGAAAGACGTGTCACACACAAATGTACGACGATCTGCCCCCGACGTATGAGGAAGTGATGGAAAATGACCCTATGGAGACGCCTTTGTAGTGTATTTTTGTTATAAAAGACATAATTATTTACTATTTAAGGACGTCTGACAAACATATACATGTACAACACAGAGTAAAGATCTTTTCGCATAAAGTTTATTACTAACTTTATTATTTCTTCTGTAATCTTATTGGTCTAGGCCTTACTTAATGTAGCACATGTAACCCAGTTACGATATATATAGCACAAGCAGGTGAATATTCGGCAAACCAAAAACTGTTTAACAAAATTTCAACCAATGAAATGCAACCTTATATCTGCCGTTTAGGGAGCTCACTATCAGTATACGTATACTCGTTAATAAGACCCAACAGCTGACCAAGAAATAGTAACTTCCTGTATTCTACTTCCGATTCTTGTAGCGCTTGTGTTCAGTGCGTGTATAAACCGGAATATTTGGTATATATTTTATGCAAAGCCTGTGTTTTTTCAAGGTGTAATATTTCTGTCTATTTTAAATTGGACCATAGCTCACAGCCGTAGAAGGCTCTCGACTGTACAACCGATTTGTAAATTTTGAATGAGGCTGACCGATGGGAAACCAACATTGAAAAGTTTTGACAATATATTTCTTAGTTTCTTGCACGCTTCATCAGTGTTCGGCGATGTTTTCATATATTTATTACAACTGACTCAGAGCTGCGTATAATTTTCAACTTCTACAATATAACTGTTACCTAACCGCCATGTTCGATCAGTGAGAACATTTCTGGATTCATTACTGAAACAATAATTCCACATATTGAAGGGTTATAAAGATAACTCCACTTACAAGAGTATTCGTTTCATAATTATATCAATCATTTTCCGTAGACCTGCTTGACATAATGATAATAATACTATATCATCAACGGCACTTGGAGAACTGTTATCTACATTGGCAGTGCATAAACCATACCCCGAGTCTACTACTCAAATTAAATACGTACTATAGATATAGGAACGGGCTGATTATCCCCCCTTGTCTGGTGCCTTGACGGACGGGAAAACTACAATGAGATGCGATATTTCTATAATGTACAGAACTCTGTAAACCAGAAAACAAGTTAAATATGCACTGTAATGATCTCGTGTCTGTATCGAAATTTATATGTTTGTAAAACAGACCATTTATACAGTCCTTATCAAAAGTTTGCTTACTGTCCAGCTAACTTACATACAGCTCCCTTCGTAAATAAACTGCCGACTTTCTCACATTAACACGACGTTAGGTTTGACGTTTCTTTCCTATACCAGTTGGTTTGAACCAAACATAACGCTTCTGTACCATTATTTATACAAATTTCAGTTAGTGCGATGCACATAAACTATACAAGTATAACCCGGAGTGTAGACCGGTGGTCGAGTGGTTCACTCTTTGGACTACCAATCCTGAAGTTCCCAGTTTGATTTGGAAATTTCAGAAACGCTTGTCAGTGTTTCCCACCCATCTCGAGACGAACTGGTTCGAAAATAAGAGATAGTAGTATCGGTGTTGTACACCGGGCACGTAAAAGAACCAATGGATCTATTCTTGCATGACCTAGGGTCTGGTACCCGGATTCCCTTGTATCTACATCTGTTCCTTCAATATCTTCCTGTAAGAAGTCTTGAAAGTTTCACCTGAGGAGAAATCCTAGGGTCGGCCGGAACCATAAACAGCAAAAACGAATTATAACCCGGTGAGATCATTCATACTGTTTGAAAGTTTTGCTGAAATAGATAGATGTATTATTTTCATAATTATGGGAAAGCGAACTGTGCATGTACATGCGTATTACGATTTCAAAGAATACAATCGTCAGTACTTTTGTAATATGCAACATGGTATGGTATTGCAGATTTGTATGCCCAAGATGTCCGTAAAGTTGGTTTGCAGTTTGCAGTTCGCGATTAGAACAGCGAACTGCAGACTAGTTGCCAGTTCGCTGTTCTCAGTTTGCGTGTTAAAATGAAGCCAAGTTCCCTGTTCTCAGTTCGCGACTCGACTTGCGAATTCCAAACTTCTGGTCGAAGTCCTGATTGCACCAGTTCGCGATTCTTACTTCCTAACTTGAATGGTTCGAAACTTCGCTTCGATTGTAACAAGTATCAACTTACTTTAGACTAGTCACAGCTCGCGATTCGAATTGCGAATTGCAATATGCTATACAGTTATTGTTTTGCGATTCTGTTAGAGAATTCGGAATTGCCGAATAATTCCAAGTTCTCAGTTTGCGATTTGAATGAAGACTAGCTGCCAGTTCGCAGTGAGAAATCAGTTTGTAGTTCGCGATTCGAATCGCAAATCGCGAACTGACAACTAGTCTGTAGTTCGAAGTTCGCAACTCGCAATTCGAACCGCGCATAGTTTTTCAGTTCGCAATTCGACTCACGAACAGTGAACTGGCAAATAGTCTTCATTTAAACGGCTATTTTTGGAATGAAAACTAATATGCAGTTTGCAGTTCGAATAGGAAACTGATGACTGGTTTGTATTTGCAATTCGCAATTCGAATCGCGAACTGTGAACTGGCAACTAGTCTGTAGTTTGCAGCTCGCAATTCGCTATTCTTATTGCAAACTGAGCAATTCGTTCCACTAGCTTGGAACTTGTCGAATCGCGAAATGAGAACAGGGAACTTGTCTGAAGTTTGCAATTCCCAATACGAGTCGCGATTTGTGACCGGCTACTAGTCTTTTTTGACCGCGACCGGACAACTGGGAATTCGCGAACTGCGAACTGGCAACACGTCTTTATTCCAACTGGTAATCTTTCAAATACAAATACAGGAACTTCCTTTTACAAACACAGCAGCAATGATCTGGCATTTCAAGAATATAAATTCCATATGCGCTACGTAAACATGTAGACTAGTCTTCATTTTAACCGCGAACTGAGAAGTGGGAAATCACGAACTGGCAACTAGTCTTCATTCAAACAGCGAACTGAGAAATTGGAACTATTCGGCAGTATCGAAGCGCAAACTAGTAACTGTATAGCATATTGCAGTTCACAATTCGAATCTCGAAATATTGCTATTCTAAAAGAAAACGGATGACTGGTTTGCAATCAGCAATTCGAACCACAAGTTGTGAAGCAAGTAGAATCACAAACTGAGAACAGGGAACTTGTCTGAAGTTTGGGAAGTTTGCAATTCGCAATTCGGGTCGCGAACTGCGAAGTGGTAACTAGTCTTCATTTTAACCGCGAACTTAGAAATTCAAGATGGATCTTGTCGGCAGTTCCCAATTCGCATTCCTTAGTTTATAATTATTTACAATATGTGCTAAGTTTGTAAGTTGTAACATATACTGACGGACTTTAAAAACGCATCACTTATTTCTTATAATATTTTCCTACATTAAGACAGCACAAAAAAACGCACCGGTTTTGTAACATTTTAACCAATAATTCGTCATTGCCAAAGAAATTTCGTGCAATCGGTTCACATGGTTTCCGGCACGGCGTGCACGTGCAACAAATAAAAGAATGTTACATAACGCCAGCCAAGGTCTCTGCCAACCATCCAACGCTTACTGAGATCGATGCGACGGCATCTACAGGCTGTAATCGCATATAATGGGGGCCACAACCGCTACTGAGTTCGGAAAACGTTAAATCCTGACACTGCCTTTATTTGACTGGCTCTACCAGCGTCAAAGAAAGATCGATTTTGTTCTGAATACCAATTAAATGTTAAGAGATACTTGAAATTTGTTCTGATATATTATAATGATCAAATCTCATACTACGGTGAATATACTATAAAGTCCGTCAGTATATATTAAGTTTCCTTGATGTGATGTTTTGTTCTTGGCACCATTTATTTTCCAGGTGTAGATATAGATGTACGTTTAGACGCAGGGGGTCGATACAAGTTTATATCTTGATTGATTGTGTATGCTAAAAAAGGGGATCTAACTCACAACAAACCTGAATTGTATGTCTCGCCAATAACTGCCATGCAGTTTGAGCACCGTTTAATTCAACATTCAATATTGTGTACTTAGTGGTAGCTCTGACCATATTTTTATGAAAAACGTATGGTTTAACTTCTTTCTTACGTGGTGGTCTATCAGTGGGTAATTGTTTCACCGAAATTTCATTTACAAGAAAAAAAATAAAATGTGTTTACTATGCATAGCATAGGAGACATGTACATTACTCAAATAGTTTCTATGCGGACTTCTGTGGAGATGAAACGTTATTTTCTGGGTAACACATGGCTTTATTCGTGTCTAATTGAAATGTTGCACGTCCGACGAAACGTTATTTATCGACGGGACTATGTTGAAAATTGAAATTTACAACGAATATTTACCGGAACAGTCATTCATGAAACACATTATCAGAATGAACATAATAATTGCTTTCTGATGAATACAGATACACAAGAGAAGCAAACTTATGTAAAAAGTACTGCGCCTCAAATATATTGTGAGAATTTTATAATGCAATTTCCAACGCTTCGACGGGGATATTTGAAGCCCGGACGTCTGGATTGGTACTGCACCACCACCGAGCTCTTTTCCCATGCTTGTATACATTAACTTTTTTACACTTTATATGTAAAATTCTTTGTGGCTATTAAATTCCAAGAAATATATGTGTCTGTCCCCTAGACTTAGACCTACTTGTGATTTATATTTGGCGTGCATAAGACAAGGGGTGCTTTAAAATCATACCATCGTGCAATACTGGTTATCACTGTGACTGCTTTACAAACATATATTCAAACGCGTTAGCTTTAATTCGAAAGTTAACCATTGATATCATGGAAAATTTATTACGGATATCAAAGCTCAACAAATGAAAGTATGCCGTTGTTGGAAAAATCGAGTAAAATACTAATTTTAATGATATATTAACGGAATATATTTTCAAAACAATGACCCTCAGCATTCCAGTTAAGACAGACGTTATCGGTACTTATTTTCTTGCAACTGAATTTAAACAAAACCACTCCCTTGTCCGGTGTTCAGATTATTGATGGATTTTTAAAAACTTACTGTTAGATCTATGTTTATATGTTTTTTTATATACATGCCTTAATGCTTATTGGCAGAATGAGTCTTGGCAAATGATAGATGAAGGTTGATCAATGATAATGCACATATTGAATATAATTAGGAACTTAAATTTACCAGAAAAATAAAGACCGTATGCTTTTTAATGCATTACCTTAAAACATGTGACCCATACCATGCAAAGAAAGTTGAAAGATTTGAAGGTGGTCAGGAAAGTAGTTAATGTCATAAATAGGTGTAGCCAAGTCAAGTCAAGTCAAAGAACCTTTATTCACTCATTACATTACAATGAAATAATGTGGTCTACAATGATACAATACTGTGAGGCTCATACATAACCGTTTCTTTGGTCTAGAGGTTTAGGCATCCGCCTTGGGAGCGGGAGGTCGAAGGTTCGAATCCAAGCAGGGGTCCGCCAGCTAGTTAAATAATGGTTACCGTATGCCTACCTGCCTGGTGCCTGGCATTAAAAAGGATAGGATTCGGGAGGTAAATGTGCTCAGAAAGAAGGTGTCTCATAAGTCAGATATGGCTGACCCTTTAAGTAGGGGTGATACTATAATAAACAAACACTTTACCTTTGTAGTAATACAAAACATTCATAATATGTAATGATAGTAGACGGGAGATCTGTTTTATGTAAACAAAAAACGTTGAGTTTTATTTAACCTTATCAGCTGTTTAAAAAATCTCTAAAGTGATAATTAGTTTCCTGTAAATTTTATATGTTAACATTTAAGATGCCTGCGAAATCTCATGGCCAATTTCTTTTCTCTGGCTTGAGGCTTAATCTAGGTTTCAAGCCAACTGACGGATTTCTTTTCTACAATCTCGGATTGGTCTTGAGCCTTGGACAGTGTCCAAGCCAGCTTTCAATGACCGATTTCTTTTCTCTAATCCAGGATTGGAAACGCGCTCGTGGCCATTGTATTTTCAAACCACCTATAGGGTAGGCTTGAACGATTATTTATCTACTATGAAAACACGAATAACTGCACCGTTATACTGTACATGTATATGCACCTGAGTACATGTAAATCCGGTATATGTGAACTATACAAATTTAAACATTCTTTGCATATAGAGAACAATGGCCGCTAGATATCTTGAAATTTTTGAAACTTTAGAAAGTGAACGCGAAGAACGACGACGTCAACGCCGACCGTACACGGTGCGAGAAAGGACGGATCCATTTTTCGTGTACGATGATGTTGATTTTTTATGCAGATTCCGTTTGACGAAAGCTTGTACATTGAATTTAATGGACGAAATTTATATGTATCGCTACTATTAGTAAAAAATAATATTTTATTTCCAAAGTGTAGATTCTATATCTTGTAATACAAATATGTACATGTAATACATCAGTTACACATTGCATATGTCGGTATTGTATGCAAAAACAAGAGCTGTAATGCCAACACGTTCAACTTAAGTTTAAAAAAATAAATGACTATGATAATTTCTTGTTATCAACTTTAATGACTCTATAATAATTTCTTGTTATCAAGTTTATATCTGTCAACACTTTCTATTAGTCTCAAATGAATGACATATGCGACTACCGAGATATTTGAATAACATATAAAATCTTGAACAACTTAACAAAATGTTGTAGGTAAAACAAATTATAATTTGCATTAAATTCAAGGCTATCATACGCTATTGCGATAAGAGGCTAATACATTTTGTTGTAGCTAACATTTAAAGCTTTCAGCAAAATTTCAAAGTTCAACAAAGGCCATAGTTTTAAATGAAGTGTTTCACCTAACTGTCATATACCCCTGCTGATTCTATCACTTTAAATTTAATCCCATAACTGGTTAATATGAAAAATGCAACATGCACGTAAAACTTTAACTGAATGTCTAAATCAAAGAATGGTTATTATTTTAATTAAGTGAGAGTTAACTACATGTAGCTTGATTGTCTGATAGCCGGAAAAATTAAATTAGGTAATCCAATCAGTGGTTACTGTGACATGTGCATGATAGTAACTTCCATGCAACACTTTTTAGTTAAACTTCAACGAAGTCCTACAAGAACCATTTGCATTAAATTTAGTAAAAATTGAAACAACTTGATTGTGTATTGTCCGTAAACCCTTTAATTCAGTTAGAAGTAAATGTCAGTACCTTTCATGCAAAACTATTACCAAAAGTGAAACGCCGACGCCGACGAAAAACTGACCCCAATAGTCGTCTTTGTGTTCCAAATAATCGAGCTGAAAAGTCACCACTCTACTCTAGAAATCTGCATCGTGTACCAACAGACATAGCGGTGCGCCCTATATGTTTTCCTTTTTAAGCGATCCAGCACTCTGCCCCTCACTAAGACTTGTCTCACCTAACCTTAGCCAAGTACGAACTGTTGTCTCTCTCGAACCCAGGAATCTTTACATTTGTGCTTCTATAGATGATGTTAAAGTCCCAGCTTCACGTTCATAGGGGCTCAAGATGGTAAAATCTTGTGGACGCTCAATCTCCAAAACCCCCGGTCAGAATTTAATGATACTTCATAGAAGTGATAAGCATCATGCCTAGTTGTGCATGGTCCATGTTTCGGGTCACTAGATCAAATGTCACAGGGGCTTGAGATAGTAAAATATTGTGGGCTTTTAATCTCCAATCCCGCTGGTCAAAATTTGATGATACTTCACAGAAGCCTTAAGATGTGCAGGTCCAATAATCAAAGCATCAATCATTACAAAAATTTTAAATACTGTGTCAGTGGGATGTTCACCTTCAGTGATAGTTCTAGTTTTGTTTTATAATTAGGATTATATATTATTCTATTTAAGTTTACAATTTCGCAAAAAAAAATCTAGAAAATAATAAATTGGTAAAGACTACAGTAACTTTGAAATCAGTATTGCATTTGATAAAAATAAATAGGAAGAAAAAAAAAGTCCTTCATTGTACGACCGCCTTTTCATAAACAGTTTATTATTTGTCCCTTATCTTTCACAACGCACACTCATACTCCTCACCTACACCCACATCGCCCCCTGCCCCCCATCCCCCACACCCTGCGCTCTGTGTCCCGCTCTCTGTTTCGCAACTTCCTATTCTTACGAAAAAGGTGATGATAACATTTATTTTGAATAGTTACTTTTCTCTGTAGTTGTACAGTATACAAATGTCAGAACTGTCATGTTTGCTGCTTATTATTTCTGAAAACAGTAAGAAATACATTTAATGGTCAACTGATTTGTAATTTTGATATTTGCGAGTGTCTTTAGGGTTTTCAATGTTAACAAATATATTGAACGGCTACTTTCTTTTACAGATAGTGTGCTAAAAATTTAGGAAAAACATTTACATAAAGTTGCGTATGAAATCGCATTGATTTTGAGCACTTTTTATCGAGTCTGGTTTTCTCGTTACACTAATTTGGTGGTGTTTAATATTTCATTATGATGATGAAAATGATAAAATTCAAAATAAGATACGTATTTCTCCTAAGTCACGCACTTACGCACCCCTCTCTGTTACGCTTACAACTTATCATAAAGAAGGCCAGTTATTCAGCCGTTCGTCTGTCCGTCAATCTTTATATATCATTTACACTTAATGCATTTTTATGTATGCAGTGAGCTGGTTTGGAAAGATAAAAAGATAAGTGATACATTTGTCTGTGTAGTCCTGAATAAATTAAAAATTATGGAAACAAATATAATATTTATGTGCGTTTATTTTTCGTAACAATGTTACATTAATAGGAAACAAATCCCTGAGTTACGGGAAAATAACTTTTATGTACCTTTCCCCTATCTTTTCTCCACCACCTCTCATTTTCCTGCCTGTCTGCATCATTATACCTTCCTTATTCGCTCGTTCTTTCCATTTTCGTCCGTCCGCTCACTCACTCACACGTTATAATTTTATCGTACTCTATAAATTCATTCATTATGTATTATGAGACATTTAGCGCATCGGGTTTTTATTTGCCTAATTTTTGATAATTTTATAGACTTTATTAATTAATATATATTCCGTCAGTCACTGCGGTTTTTTAAATGAACGACTATCACAGTGCCGTTAATATCATGTTTCACGTAATACCCGTGCAATTTTCCCCAAACTAGGATTGAAATCAGTACAAAAGAAACGGACAGTGGTTTGACCAAGACAGAGAAAAGAAATCCGCATTAGCTTCGATTCAATCCTGGATTGAAACTCGGCTTGTTCAATCTAGGTTTCAAACCAGGTTTCAAGCCACAGAAAAGAAATTGGCCATCAAAATATTGAAGTAATGTTTATATAAAAATGCCTTTTACTGTTAGGCAATAAACTGATTGCTCATCAAGAGTTGACTTAGTTTCACACCCGATTTTCATTTTGGATTTTCGCTGTGGCTGTACAATATTACAATGTTTTCCAACATGATAGTACAATAGGCCAGGATTAAATCTAGACCAGTTATCTATTAAATTAATTTATATACAGATGAGTAGATGATGATTTTACTAAAACTTCACTGCGGGGTCTCTAGGTCTACGCAATTTCTAGATATATTTTAACAAATGGAAATTCGAGGTCCGCCTCCGTGGTCGAGTAGTTACACTCTCTGATTTGGAATCACTTTAACCTCTCATTGATTGAGGGACATGGGTTCGAGCTATGCTGCCGACCATGTCTCTTTATGGGAGAAAGTTGGCAGTTTCTTACGGAGGACAGTAGACTAGTTCCATTGCTAGATAAACTGCCCGTCTGTTAAAATGAGCAAAATGCGGTTTGAACGGGCGTAAAACTCTTATGGCCGGTTGTTGAACAAATATAATAGGCGCTTAACCCTCGATTATAATAAGCCAGTTGCACAACACTGATTTATTGAACACCGAATTATCTTTCAGCAACTGATTTGATAAGCGCCGCTTATTATAGTCGAGTTGCCGGAACATATTTTTCACGGTTATGATTCCGATAAACGCGCGATTATCCAAACCTGCTAGTGGGGTGGTTTATACGGCAATTTATCGTTGAACATGGAACTTATATACTCATATATGCGTGACTAATTAGTGTTAAGATTAATTATGAAGAGACATGGCTATTATAGATATGAGCAATATTGAAGAAGAATATTTTTGTTAGAATCAGAAACCGCTTTTCCGTACAATGCGTGTTTTTCGCCTTTGATATGATTTAAAACCACAGGATTGCACCTAACAGATACTGCTAGTGATACAACGACTGGTATGCCTTTGCTTTTTATGGCAACTAACGCTTATTAATCCCTTGTATAGTTTTGTCGTTGTCCGCCCGTCGGTCCGTCCCTCAGTCTGCCGTGTGCTTTATGCGTTGAAAATAGCTATTTGTGAGATATATGCGGCGTTGACATGTGCCTTGATCCAGCCTCAAACTCTCACTTTGTTTAAAATGTAATATGTATTCTGTTTAAATTACATCCATATTTCATTTAATGATGAAATAAAAGAAGCCGATGCATGAAAGCCCGAAACAAAATACATGACTGCATATGACAATATATCTGAATATCCTTTGTTTTTATTATGAAAATGCATTATTTCGATAAGATTGCATTTATAAATCTACTTTATAGTGCAAGACGGTATTAAAGAAAAAGTATTTATCACGAGCCACTTTGTTCAGATGGAAATATCCGTCACCTTGGGTAACTGTCTCTGGAAGCAGTTGTTTCAATTATTGTTTGGCATAAATATTAACGTCTGTGAAGTTAGCTGGAATATGGGAATCGGGTATGAGGTATTCAATACCTAGGTAGATTTGAATATCTAGCCAGCTATGAGTTGGTTTCTGCATAAGTTAAGGCCAATACCCAGCCAGATTCGAATACCCAGCCAGTTTGGAGTTGGGTATACGCTAAAAATGCGTTTTGCGAATACCCACCTAGCTTCTAATAACCTGCCAGCTGGAGGTTTGGTGTTCGAAAAACGTTCAACGAATACCTAGCTAAACTCTAATATCCAGCCAGCTTTGAGTTGGGTTTTTGCATAAGTTACGGCCAATACCAAGTTAGCTTCGAATATCCAACTCCCAGCTGGCCGAGTATTCGAATCTAGCTGGGTATTCGCCTTTTTGAATACCCAGTGGTTAGAATCTAGTTTAATTAAGTGTAATTAAACTTTACAAAAATGCCGTAGTAAGGTTCGCTATCATCTGAATTACTTTCCCCTGATTCACATATCATTTATAATTTACATTACAAGAAATTTGAATTAATGAAATAATTAAAAATACAACAAATTCTTTCAGTTTAGAGCTGGCTGTTCCGCAATGATATTTATGAACAGATCACAGCAGATATTTATGCACTCAAGTACATTTATTAATAAGAAATGTCACTGGGGTAAATTCGCTTTCCGCTTAAAAATTTAAATGATGATGATGATAATAATAATAATAAAAATTATAATAATTATGATATTGAATAAAAAATAAAATGTATTAACTGTTACTATCATTAGTTCATTGCTGATATTATTATTAATGATCATGAATTATCATTACTATAATTATTATCAATATCATTATTATTATGAATGCAAATTGTATTTAAAGATAAAAATGTATATTTTAATTGTATTCTGATGCGATACGTCCGCGCAGTTTTTCTTTTCGGAAATTCTTTAAGTAAGATACTTTTTTGCTTTATTTGGCTTATTCTACAATATCATTGTATTTGTCAACCATTTCTTACACAATTTCTCTTTCAAATGGCAAAAACACTGTACCTCGTTTTTAACAGATTCCTACCAATAGCACTACATTAAGTATAACATCAGCTTGTATAGGCCTAGATTAGATAACTCGTTTGCACGAACGTCAGATATTTTAAGTCGTATTTAAAAAATCGTCCAGCAAACGAAGATAATCGGAACATAACTCAGGATTAACTCCGTGTTCGATAACTCTCTATTATGGTATAATAGCTGCTTGGATAATCGTTTGTTGTGCAACCGGCCATTACAACAACATACAGCAACAATAGAAATTCGATGTCAGCATTTCAATAACAAAATTAATATACATGCATTTTAATTTTCAGAAAAAAAGAACAGATTATAAAGACAATAATGTACTTTTTATTTACAAAAGAAATTATTCATAATTGTAAATAATATGATAACTTTGTTCTATTGTCATCCTTTTGCGGTTCAAGTTGTTCATTTACAAAAAGGACATTAATGCTGTAGAAGAAACAGCAAAAGAGTATGTTGTTTTCAAAGATATATAACACAATATAATACGATTGAGCCAACAATAAGAGCAAGTTTATATAATTTGCT